>CANYCX010106900.1:0-11367 GCA_948193385.1 Breynia disticha f. nivosa
TCTTGAATAATCCAGAACAGAAAGAAAAGAAAGAGAGATGAGAGAAGGCTGAGGGGAAAGAGGAAGATCTCATTGAAATGAAGTCGGTTACAATATGAATAATTAGTTACAAGTGGCATTCTATATATAGTGCAGCTAGCACTTGGATGTTGCTGACGTGGTTTGATCCATAACAGAAAGATTCCACTTCATGACTAAAATGGAACAAGTGGAAGTAAAGTAACCTATATCTTCATCAGGAGCCCCCAATGGAGTAGGCATGAATTGTGACTAGACTCGTACCTTTGATGCCGATTCATCCCTTGATGATTCCCCATGATAGGCCAGCCAAACAAATTAGGTTCGCTGCAATGCCTTAGTTCCTAGCGACTCGATGTTTTTCTTTGGAAAATTAAGCTCTTCGACATAAGGTAGAACCACACAACTTCGCGCTTTAACCCCCGCAATAAACCTAGCTCACCACCCACTACAACTCTAATCAGACTCGATGCGAGAAACGATCATGCCGCATTTGCTTTAGTTTATGGATGCAGATCTGAAGTCAGATGTAAAGGATGAGATGATGTAAGAATTTGCCTTGATCTCTAAGCTAAAATTCCTACGTAATCGTGGATGTTTGTTGGACTGTTGACTCATGCTTGAACAAAGTATACGAACATTGGACGCATCACATGAGAAAAATAAAATTCACGCCATACTTTATGTGGAATTTAAGTTCCACTATACAGACGAATGCAATCACAAAAAGAAAAACAAAAATGTGCAGAATATAACATTCTTAATAGTTCATAGCACTCAGTTTATGTGACCTCCTGTATGTATATGAGTAACAAATGTGTTGATGGACAATTGAACTTTATTCTTCAGATATTGGATGCAGGTTTGATGGACAGTAGCCAGGGTGGGATGCAGGGATCATTGAATTCAAGACAGAGATTGGGAGGAATGATATGGTTTGGATGTGCTTAATCTTATAGTTTTCCTCTCCACCGTCGGGCTTCAACTTTTCAACAAGTTCATCAAGCAATGGAACCAAAACCAGCTCCTTCAATGTGGTGACGAACTGCAAACCTTCTGGGAGCATTCTCAGTTTCAAGCAATTACGGAGGGTCAGGTACTTTAAACTTGGTAGTGCTCCTTCTTGAAGATCTGTCCATTCCTCAAGAGCACCTGAAGCTATGCAGAGGAACTCGAGCTTAGGAAATCCACCAGGTTTGCAGAATTCTTTTCCTAATTTCTTTGCATCACAAGCCTGCCACAGGGTTAAATGTTTCAAATTAGGTAGTTGCTGAAGCGCTAGTGTTGGGCTCTCTGACAAATGAGAGAAACCTAGCCTCAGCTTTGTTAGACTTTCCATTGAACCAAGCCAGTTTGGTATCCCTGCCAAGCTTCCTTCCAAGCGAAGTTTCCTGATATGAAGAGGAGGTGAGAAAGACTCCAAGAGAGAGAGCTCTCCATGGTTGGAAGTATGCTTTGCTTCTAGAGACAAGCACAGAAGGCCTTGCATCTCTGTTATTGAACCAAATAGCTCACTGACATTCTCTTCAGTGACATCCATCGCTCCGAGTCTTCTAAGATGACTCAGATCGCCTATTTGTCTTAGAGTGCTCCCACCAGCATGTATCCCAGTGAGGGTGAGAAGATTTTTAAATTTGCCTATCCCCTCTGGTAGCTTCATTCCACAAACACCTATGTTCTTGAGCATTTTGAGGTGCTTTAGTCTTTCAAGATTCAACACTTCAATCGGTAATGTAGCTAAGTAACCGCACCATCTGATATCCAAGGTCTGCAATGCTCGTAACTTCCCAACCGTTGGCGGGAGCTCACGTATGTTTGTTTTCTTGAGGCAAAGATATGTCAGATGAATCAGGTCTCCCACTTCATCTGGAATGCTCTGGATTCCACTGTCTTCCAGATCCAGAACTCGTAAAAATTTTGCTCCTTCAAAGTTCAACCAATTTCCTTCTGGGTGATTTTGATTTCCGATCAGGAATAATGACCAGGGCCGGATATTCCTCAAGCTCTGAGCAATATTCGTCGTGTCTGAAGTTAAAACACGGCGTGCTGTGCGAGGTACAGTAGAATCTGAATTGGCACGGGAAGTTACAAAATATTCTTGGAGGAATGCCCGGCAAGAAGAGGAAACTGTAAACTTAATTCCATCCTCCCGTTCATCACCATTTGTTTGAAGCATTCCCAGGTTGACTAGTTCCCATAAGTTTTCTTCTGCTACATCCTCCAATATCTCTCCTACTTTTTCTTGAACCAGACCTTCAGCTACCAGCAATCTTATCAGTTTACCCTTGTTGATCCAGAAATTTTCTGGGAAGAGGCAACAATACATCAAACATGATTGGAGGTAATAAGGCAAGTTTTTATATTTCAACCTGAATACAGCAGAAGAAGATGCTGCTGACATTTGATCTCCTTCTTCCTTATTTTCCTCCTCTGCTTCAGTGGTTCTTGAAATTTCAGATTCACTTTCTCGCTTGTCCTCATCGGTTACACTTGAAGTGTTGAGTTCTTGAATCTTCCGGATGGTTTCAGCAAGGCGAGACTCCATCTTCCGCAGTCCACCATTGAAGTCATCTTTCAACGCGGATTTGTCACTATCAGTCCCATGAAGCTGATCTACTTGAATGATGAACTCATCAACATGGTCTTGCATTTCATGGACCAAATTTTTCAAGTCGTTTGCCCAACAATGGAAGGCAGTATCGCCTTCTCCAGTTGTTGCATCTCCGAGAAAACTGCCTATCTCCTGGAGTTGACTCTTTACTCCTTCCAACGGATCTTGGAGTCCTGCAAATGTCTCAGTCTCTTGAAGCAAGAGAGAATCCAATCTCTGGATGAAGAATTTCACTAGAGCTTCTGCCATGCTTATCAGTTCTACACGAGTCTTGATTTTCTAAAGAACCCGATCATGTTAATATACAAAAAGAGCTCTTGATTTTCTATGTATTCTTATTTGTCTCCATTATAAAAAGAAAAGTATGTCAATTTCAACATGATGCAATCGAAGAAAAAGCACTTTGTGAATTCCAAACAATATTGGATGCTACGCTATCAGGGAAATTTAAAAGTCTATTATTTGCTTCCATGATCTGTGAATTTTTTCGATTCCTCCTCTGTGAATTTAAAGTTTCTGAAAATAGAAATACAGAAAAATAATTATCACTATAATTCATAAGACGCAGATTTTGACTTCTTTTGGTGACTCTTTTATTGGAAGCCATGGAAAAGTCTTTGTTTTGGTGCCATAAAAGTCTTTCTTCAACATCATGAATCCAATATAATTTCCTTGAAACTAAAATTTCCTAATTGCAACCTCACTAACAAAGTTCATTTCAAATTGTTACAATCAATCTCCACTATCCAAACCTGTTAAGACGATTCTCTTGAAATTCTCAAATCAGAAACCCATTTCATATCACCTTGTGCAACATACAGACTTCGGAATCATAATATTCAATTAACGATAAACGTTTTCTAACTCTCAGCTTAAGTAAACAGGAAATTAGAGCAATATATTCTGTAAAGAGATTTAATCAGTACCAAAATAAGAGATAAAACAACACAATTTATGTAAATAAATGTAAATTTGGTGGTCGAGCCATTTCGATAGTAACAATAAAAGGGCTGAAGAACCAAAAAAAAAGTTTAAATATGGAGTTAATTGGAATTAATCTCGTAGAATAAAAATTTAGTCTTTAAAACTTAATCAACTTTTGATACTAAACCCATTTGGCCAAGTTAGATTATTCCATGGAAAACTGTTTATTAAACTTAAATAATTAAGCCTGTATTTGTCTTTTCAGCTCAATTATTTGTTTATAATAAGAAAGAATGTTGAGTATATTGGTTGGTGCATGTTGCTTTGTTGTTACAAAATTTTAGGAAATAGTCAGACTAATTCACGAAATAAAGATAGAGAATCTTAAAGAGAGCTGACTAACCAGCAGATCAGAGCTTGTATATCTTCTTGCTACAAATGAAGAAATTGGTTGGTGCATGTTGTGGAGACAAAGGTGTGATGAGTGGAACAGTACTTTGCATGAGAGAAAATCTAAGAATCTCATAGACTCAAGTGGAGATTTTGGTTGGAATTTTAAATGTATTTTTGCTGTTAAGTTCATTGGCTTCTGGCAAAATCTAGGACTTGATAGGGTGTCGGTACACTATAGTGTTAGCGCATCAACATTTCTAAAAGTAAAAGGTGCACTTCTGATAAGGTGCACTTCTGGGCCTAGCACCGTCCTAACCACTCCTCGCTGGTAGGATTATTGCTGGAGTTGGGGTTTGATACTCTCTTATTATTGCTCCAGTTTACTCTGCTGAGCTCTCTCCTGCAACTACACTTGGATTCCTCCCTGCCCTGCCTGAGGTTTTCATTTTTTTTGGCGTTCTAGTTGGTTACGTTATGAATTATGCGTTGTCCAGTCTCCCACAGCACATTAATTGGAGACTCATGTTAGGATCCATCAATGATGATTAGATTTGGTGTTATGGCAATGCCAGACTCGCATAGGTGGCTTGTGGTGCAAGGTAGGTTAGAGAAAGCCAAGAGGATTTTGACCAAATTGTCAGATAATGTAGAGGAAGTTGAGCTTAGACATAGCGAAATCATAAAAGCAGCTTCCAATATTGCTCAAGGCCGTGAAGGGTCTGTTTCTGTTTGATCTAATTGGCATGGTCAAGGGGTTTGGAAGGAGCTTTTGTTACGGTCATCGCAACCCGTTTGCAGGATGCTTATAGCTGCCATAGGGATCAACTTCTTAAGGCAAGCTTCAGGCAATGATATATTCGGTTAATTTGGATCTAATTGTCGGAGATCTTCCCATAGGCTTCGGCTCAGGGCTCGGCCCTTGTCGTATCGGTGAACCGGTTGGTGAGTGGAGCATTGTTTATGTCATTTTTAACCATTGCTAGCACGATATCCTTTGGCGGAATGTTATCCAGACTTTCTCACCCATTTCTGTTAACATCAATTTTGTGATATGACTCCATGAAACATGCCTTTTCTAATGAAGTAGATTACCCTTAGCTCAAAAATAAATAATTAAGCGATCATAAAAAAATCCTACATTTCTAAAACAACTTCCATTGTTGTTGTTATGACAGGAGGAACACCACATTTCCAAGCTGCATATCTCTTGGCCTCAGCTTTCGTGTCAGGAACAGGGGCCTGCTAGACCAAGCAGAGTTGTTTCGCGTGTTACAGAGATTGTTCGGGACAGCTGAGTTTCCAGATACATTTTGTATTTAGCATCATTGATGCCGCGGAGTATATTTGACTCCTCTGAATTCGCTTATGTTACCTGCATATGCTTCAGTTTTGATGTCTCACTCCTCTGAGTTTAACTGCAAGATGAAGTAATGACCCTGATGAGCTGACATAGTGAATTCAAATGCTTTAAAACTGAAGGTTGTACTTGTATGAGATGAGAGTTAAAACCTGCGCTGTTGCTTTTTGGTTGGATTGAAGCGGGTGCTATAATGTCCTTTTGTTGTTGAGATTCAACTTTCTTGGAGACGATAAGGATTCACTAGAAGCCCCAGCACAGAAAAAGGTGCAATTCTTGTTTCAAAAAAGGTTACGCTTCAACAATTCAAATTCGTAATTTGTCGAATGTTTCTTTATTAACTTTAAGATAATGTGTAGCTGCTGCAGAAGTGCAGGAAACTCTCCCCGGGGGTTGGCCAGACCCAAGTTGATAAAACTTATAAGTATTCAAGGCTCTTGTTCTATTTTCTTTCATCTATTAATCCGGTAATGTTCAACAGTATTATATTCAGTTATGGTGATTCTGATGGTTAAAATTTTGATGCACAGCTCATTTGAACTCATGAACAGCAGTCCATTGAAGTGCTGTAGTAAGCTATTTTGAGTTGAGTTTTTGTTCCTTTGGTTGACACCTATTTTTCATCAGAAACGTTAACTGCCCTTGAAACGTTCATCAACGAGCTTGGAGAAGAGTTAGCACTGCGATCACCGCGGCTGTGCAACATCAATATAAATTTTAACGACTTTTGCTTCTCAGCCTCGAGCAGAGGTCATTTTGTAAAGTACCACAGGCTGATAAAAAAAGATTGCAGTACAGCAAATGTTGCAGACAAAATGTCACGACCTTAAAAGACTTCCTCGTTTTAAATCCCGATTGGAAATTTTTCCTAAGAATTGGTGGTTGCCTTGCCCTATCAACCAGTAATATATATAAAAAAGTCTTCTATGTTGGGAGGCTTGACTTGGTCCAGGATTTTACTGTGTATTGTATTCGTCAAGTTGAGCTAAAAGACTATTGTTCTTGACTCGCAGCATAAAACCAGTTTTGTCTATTAGGTTCTCATGATCCACATTAACCAACTTCAAACCCTACATGTCTTTCCTTGGGTCCATTCTTCATGGCCGCCCATGAGAGTGACAGAAGAAAAGGAATTAATAAATTCATGTTTTTGTAGGGTTGGCATGGGTTTTGGTGCCATGAAAGGCTGATAAAAAGGCTGCAGCAAGGTTTTTGGTCGACATTCTGCGCAGGTCTGGCTTATATGGTCTAATGATGAAATGGTAGGATGTAGGTTCTTTGCTCAATAAGAATCAGAATCTTGCTTATGCATATATGAAGTCGAATCATTATTTGCCCTCTATTTTCCTCTTTATACTGCAGTCAGCCTAGTACAACACAAGCCTTCCCTTCCCTTGGTCTAATAATTATTAGGGCTCTTCAAAATTATATATGCTGAAATGTACGTTGAAATTAATGGCAAGGAAGGAACTGCCCGTATGTAATAATGTTTTGTTTGCTTTACAGAAAATGATTTTCTTAAGAAAATATTATTTATATTTTAAAATTTCATTTTTGAAATTAATGATTGCAGAATAGTTATGTTGCATAATACTCTTTGTCACTTGTTTTAATAAATATGCGATGACGTCAGCTAAATATAATTATATCTAATTAAACTTACGCAGGTAATCACTGATGTAATCAAACAGACCCCAAGGTAATCAATATTTAATTAAACTTACGTAGAAATTGATAATTCTTTTGATCCCAAAGTATTCCTTTTGTTCTACTATTTATATGATATGCTAGTAACTCAAGGGCGGAAAGAGTGGTCGCCTCCTCTCACCATCTTTCTGTAGTGTTGTGCACATTATGGTCTCATTTCGTAGTACTGTTTCTTTACTCGTGTGTCATCTGATAGTATTTTTACTTTTTTTTTACGAAAATTAGCTCACATTTGACCCGATTATAAGTTTTATTTAATTTTCAGCTTTAGTTTCTGTATCACACTTTAAATCACACTGTTAAACACAGCTGAAATGACCAAAAGCATTCAACAACAGATTAATGCTTAATAGGGCAACCAAATCAGTTAAATATCTAATCATCAAAGGAATAATCAACGATAATCCTATTAATGGCACTGCATTTTTAAAATCAATTTTAATAATTTTAAGTGAAGTAACACATGTTGCAATGTGACCCACATTAACAATATATTGACTTATGGCCAGTTCATGCTATTATTTGAACAAAAAACAAAGGAATTAAACCATTAGTACGTTATTATTGTAGACCAAATGCACTGTGGAGTCTTGACCAGGAAAAAATATCCACTACTGTGGAGGTTGTAGGGCATTGTATATAGCTTTTTAGGGTAAAAGAATAAGAGAGTAAGATTATAATAAGATAGAATTTTCGTCCGTGAATTCAGCGGTAAAATGGTCAATCAGTTCGCTGAAGGTGTGAAGTTCGTTCTTTGGCTCCGTATTGATGTTAGGAGAGACGTACAAATTCTAACCAGTTCGTTCATCAGAACTTTATGAGATTTCCTATTCTTAATTCGTAGGATATTTCGATTCTTTTCTTAAAATTTGATAAAAAAAAAATAATATGAGAGGAGATTACTGTATATATGTTGAAATGGTCTGCTTGTAATAGCTATATATATGAAGAAACTCAATCATTTGTTTGGTTCATCCAAAAAACAATGAGAGGGCGAGATCACTTATCAACAATTGAACCAAACTCAATCGTAAACCAACCAAATCAAGTTGAAACCTTCCAAATTTGTTGGTTTATCATAAGATTTGGTCAGTTTTGGCTAAAGAAAATTAAAAAAAAACTTAGTAAATATGGTTTGGAATTAGTTTTATAAATTTAAAAAAGTTATAATACTTGTGGTTCAATTATGTTTATATGCATATTTGTCTATGATTTTTGTGTTTTTTAAATAATTATAACGGTCACAGAATTTTTTCATAAATTAATTTAACTTAAAATTTGAGTACTTACATAAAGTGGGTAATTTTGCTTTTGCGGTACCTAAGAATTTTAAATGATGGATGCCACATCAACAAATTAACTAAAATTCTAATTTAAATTTGTTTATGAAAATCTCGAAGACCAACAAAGACCAAAGAATAATTATTTATATAACACAAGAACAAAAAGTTATTTCACACATTTTCAAAATTTCAAAACTAAATTGATCAACTAATTTGAGACTATATACAATTATAAATAAATATTTTTCCCCTCAATTTGGTTCAATCTTATACTGTTTAAACTTTTTTATCCTGACAATTTTCTCTGTTATTGTTATAATTTTTATTTTGAGTTAAATATTCCAATCCTTGTGCAAATTTATCATTATTATTTTTTCACTCACATGATTAATTTTTCTATATTTGTTTGAACATCCTACATTTTCTGGTTGGATTTGCGTTTTAAATTTAAATGGATTAAGCCAAACTAACTCAAATAGAAAGTGTTATGAAAACTGAATTGAACCGATCAGTCAAATAAGTGAACTGGTCTCTAGTTCAGTTCTTTTTTATCATTCATACTGATTTGCAAGTGAACCGATAAATAAGACGGTTCAACAGGTGAATCAAACGATTTTATATATTAAAAAGATAATTTCAAAATTATATATATATATATATATATGTATATATCGACCAATAAATCACCGGTGTGATAAATGAACCAACATAAAAATTGAAACCTTTTTTTCTGTCAGGTTATAATTTTTGTTATTGTTTCTGCTCGACTTTTGAGAAATGTCCTAATTTACCATGACAAAAACAAATTTTTTAGTACAATAATTATTCACAACTAGCTTTCCTATTTTCTTTTATAACAACTAGTACCACTACGTAGGGGTGACAATTCTCGACACGACCCGTTTAACCGACCTGACACGACCCGTAATTAAGCGGGTTCGGGTTGGACATAAATGGGTTCGGGTCATAAACGGATCAACCCGTTTATGACACGACAAACAAATAGGTTAAACGAGTTCAATCCGTTTAACCCGTTTATGACCCGTGTGACCCGTTTAAAATAAATAGATTAAATATATCACTCAATAATAATACAATCCATTTAATTCTCATTTATAAGTCTCAACAAATATATTATTCCTACTAAATGTTAACTAATAATTATGTTGTATTTGTATCTATGTTATTTTTACTTACAAAATAAATATTATAAATGAATATTTATTGTTTTTATTGATATTATAATATTAATGTGTTGTTATTTATATATTAAAAAAGGTTAGAGAATTAAACGGGTTAATCGGGTCAAACAAGTTAAGTAGGTTAATGGGTTACACGTGACATGTTTATAATAAACGGGTCAACCCGTGTAACCCGTTTATTAAATGGGCCGGGTTCGGGTTGAGGCTAAATGGGTTCGGGTCATCAACGGGTCGACCTGTTTAACCCGTTTGAAATTCGGGTCATAAACGGGTTGACACGTTTAGGCATGACCCGACACGAATTGCCAGCAGTATATAAGGCTGTATTAGATCCAAAATGTTAGAAACTTAAATTGGAAGACATGTTTTAAAAGAGACTATGGAGACTGTGTCTTTGAAGTCCTTTTATTGGCAAATAACCAACACCAATTGCAAATAATTGAAGCAAATGCATGCTAAACATTTTAAAAGGCGGAAGAATATATTTGTGGACTACACAAAGTTATTGAACTCAAAATATTTTCTAATGTAGAAGAATGTTGTAGTAAGATATAATTATCTTTCAAAAAGGATTATTGGCGACTTGTGAGCTATGATGTGAAGTGCATAAGAGCATGAGACTCAAAAACTATAAGTCTATACAGTCAAGTTAATGTTAACTCTATTTATTATAATACCAATTGACGTTAACAATGTTTTCAACTAAAAAACTAAATGATTGTGAACTATGATTTTAAATAAAATGATTTAAAAAATATTTTAAATGAAAAATTTAACATATATGTGACCCCCAAATTCGACTATCACTTACGTATATCCTCCCCTTCGTCAAGTGACACTTGAACTTGGAAATCAAAGTTTTGATATATAAGAAAAATTTGTATGATAAAAGTACGAGAAATAAAACAAACACATTCCTCATGAATATGTACATATCATTTCTTTTAACACAGTTTACAAAGTTTTGCAAAGGAATGTGCCCAAAACAAAATAAGAGATGTACAAAATAGTTTAGGTTATGAAAGAAAAAGAATCCAAATGATTCTATTTCGATAATAACCCAGCAAAATATAAGTAATGCACTATGTATGCATTGTCATGTACAAAATCAAACATCCTAACTGTAACATCCTAAAAATTTGGTAAAAAAAATAATAAAAAAATAAAAAAAAAATACAGTAAAAATACGTATAAATACGTATAAATTTTTCGCGATAATGAAAATAAGAAATTGTTAAGAATTAAATGAAAGAGAGTTTATGATAATTATATTTAGGATATGATTTCCGAGAATTTTGAAATCGGAAAATTATTTGGAATCGGGTATAAATAAATTACGAAGCAAAATAGACCAGATACGACTGGAAGGTCAATTTCTTACCTTCCTAACTCCACTTTGCCGACTCATTCCACCCAAATTACTTTCTCTTCTTCCTTTTCCTCTCTTTTCCTTTCTTTCCTTTCTTCTTCCTCTCCTCATCAAACATTTCCTTTGTTCTTCATTTTCCAATCCATTTTCAAGCTCAAATCTATCAAATCTTGGTGTAATCTTGGAGCTAAGAGGTTAAGGAACCATCAAGGAGTTTTTACTTGGTAAGTTTTCTTGAAATTTAGTCAAAATCTCGTATGAAAATTAATTCCAACATTGGCAGGTTGTAAAACCTTAATTTAGCTCCAAAATATGTAAAAATTGGTTCTTTATGTAGCCTAGTATGTGTAATAAGTGTTAGGAGCAAGATTTGATGGTAAAACATAGCTTAAGTTCATGAAAATGGTGATTTTTGGAGGGATGTCTAAAAATCCGAAAATGGTAAATGTTGACAATAGGTTTATTGTTAAGTATAGTAATTTGTGGAGGTTTATTTAAGTTTA
>CANYCX010106903.1:0-12881 GCA_948193385.1 Breynia disticha f. nivosa
AATCAAGCTATTATTTACTCAATTCTGAACCCAAGCGGAAAAGAAATGTGGTCAGAAAGTTAGGGTTTGTAAACAAAAACGGTATTCACGAAATCAAAGGAGGAAATCTTACCACAACTTAATCCTCAATCGGTTCTGAAGCTGCCTGACACTAGGGTTTCACAAAAAACAGCGTTTCTTAGGGTTTTCGCAACTTAGAGAGAGAGTAAGGAGGAGAGAGAGACGTTCGTTTCTTAGGGTTTTCGTAGCTTAGAGAGAGAGTAAGGAGGAGAGAGAGACGTTTTGGAAAGTGTAGAAAGAGAGAGGGTTTAAGAGATATATATAGAAATTTCATTTTGGACGGTTTTGCCCTCGGGCACTATTGGTTTACCTCCCCTTCGTTTTTCTTTTTTTCTGGTGATCTGGACACCCTAAAATTTTAATTATTCATAAATTTCCATTTCCTCAACCCAACTATTATTTAAGTAAATTGCGAAAAAAATTTCTGTATTTTCTTACATATTTAAATTTAAATACAAATTAACTGAAAAATTGAGGGTGTTACAATTATGTACTAAATAAATTAGCAATTATATGTGTGTTGATTTGATTGAGAAATTATTAAGTGAATATGATAATACAAGAGGCTACTAGAGGGGTCGTGGTTCAATACAAAGGCTATGTCAGCACATGTGTTTGAGATAGTGGTCAAGCATTTATGGTCTATTACATAGGTCATGCTTAGGTAGATTAAAATTTGCAATGAACAAACAATGGGATCGTGGCCATTTCCACTAGCTGTGTTGGCTGGTAGTAGTTAATTATGTTAATCATGGTCCATAGCACGTCCTGTGCCAAAGACAAATGAAACTTAGGGATCAAAACAGGATAGAGGCACAACTTATAAATGTCATGTTGCAAATATATTCCATACTTGTTTTTTTTTACACTTATCAGATTTTTTTGGCCAATTTGACAATATTTCTACATAATTTCTATAATTTTTATGTCTTCAGATCACTTGTGGAACTTTAATTTAAAAAAGGTAGAATTTGGCTTAAAATATAGTGAAACAGTGAGAAAAGCACAAACAAAGGAGAGAAATTAGTTTGTAGATTGACCTTAGCAAACTGTTTGCCAAATCATTCCAATTCATCTACAATTCTAGAAGAGACAGAAGGTTTTCGAAGGATCAAAACGGCCCTGGAAATTTTTTTTTCGAAATTCTTTTCCAAACAGTTCCGTTTCACCAAAGTTCTAGAAGCATTTCGTGGGATAAAAAAGGTTTAAGAAACAGTTTACCTAAATTATTTCCCAAACAGTGCGCTTCAACTTGACAAACAGAAGGTTTTGCAAGGATCAGAACAGTCTGAGGAACGGTTTAGCCAAATCATTTCCTAGACCGTTTGAACTAAAGAATTCGCATTGGTTTTGAGCAAATGACCTACAAAACGGTTTTCCCAACCTATTTGCGGTTCGTTCCCAACTTACTATGCTGATTTTAGGGTTTCATATAAATAGGCTTTTAGAAAAATCAAAAGGGGATCTTGAATTTTAGGGTCGTGAGCATAGCAAAGAGTTAATTGCAGCATGAGAGGAGCAATGATTTTATTTGGGAAACCACCATACTAGGATATTTTGGATAGATTGTAGATTGGTTAACTCTTGTAAGCAATTCCATGGGTTACTTTTTTTATATATTGAATTTTGCTTGTTTTGGTGATTGGTTTAGTCATAATATGAACTAAAGTTACATGGATATCTAGATTAGATGAGTCCTTTGATGGATTATGTGTTGTGATTTGATTGTTTGTTGCTTTTAATGAGAATTATTCAGATTCAGTTATGTTGTTAGTGAATGTTTGCCTTTAAGATGAATTATCAACTTCGCATTGATTGATTGAGAAATTGTCATATGAATTAGGTCTCACGTGGTTAAAAGGAGTTGCTTGCGATTCTAGAGATATAATTATAGAACTTGTCCATTTTAGTGTTGAGCTAATAGAGAAATGTATGAATCAATAATGCTGGATTACGGATTTTGGTTTAAAAGAGATTTTGGCTAATCAACTTAATCTTATTTGTTAATTTAATTGAGAGATATTTTAGCATAAAATATACATTTCCGCGATCCAATATTCATTAATACTCAAATAATTAAGTTACACACATATGAAACCTTAAGAGGATTCGAGTCTAGATATCTGCCTGGTTCTCATTTGAATTTACCCAATTTCTTTTGCATAGCTTTTGATTCTTTCTGCTTTACCAATTTTAGTTTTAGTATTCTTATTTTTCAGTTTATAGTTTTAATTTAAAGACCAATTTTCTTAGATTAGATAATAGCTTAGGTTGATAGTATTAGTGTTTGTCTATCTTTGTGGGATCAACACTTAACACTCTAGTTGCTATATTACTTTTTGATAGGTACACTTGCCTAGTGAGCTGTGGTATTAACACAACTTTATTTATACGTATAAAGTTTTTAGTGTTGTTGTCGGAGACGATTCAATATTAAGAATTCAATTTATTTATTACTCTAGTCATTTTTTATTTTTCTTTTCTTCTTTTATTTTTTGTTGCTATTTTTTGTTGGATTTTATGCATGGTTGTGTGTTCTGTTGATTGTTCTTGTAGGTTTGCAGGTGGTTTATGACCCGAACTGATAATTCCAGTCTTATTAAAACAGATCCTAAAATTGAACGCACAGTTATCCTTTGACATGGCGAGCAGCTACTGAAATATAAAGCTACAAATGATCTCAAACCAACGATGGCTGCTAATAATTTCAAAATCAAGCCAAATATCATCCAGATGGTCCAATAATATGTGCAATTTGATGGCCTGTAGGATGAGCATAATAATCCCCATCTCTCAAACATTTTGGAGATTTGCAATAGTTTCAAAATCAACAGTGTCTCAGATGAAGCTATCAAACTCAGGTTGTTTCCTTTCTCTTTATGAGGGTGTGCCAAGCAGCTGCTCAACTTGTTGCCACGATGATCCATTGATAATTAGGATGTGTTGGCTGAGCAATTTTTGGCTAATTATTTCCCATATGCCAAGATGGCCAAGCTGAGGAACAACATTTCCTCTTATGCTCAACTAGAGTCAGAGACTCCTTATGACACATGGGAGAAGTTCAAGGATTTACTCTAATGGTCCCGACACCTTCCCACTTGGATGCAGGTTTAGACTTTCTATAGTGGTCTAAACACTGGTACTAGACAGTCTATATAAAACATCCTATACTTATTATATTACTAATCATATCATTAACCAATTTAAATCTTATATTTAAAAAACTTTTCTTTATATCATGTCATATTCTCACTCTTATCTATTGATAAAGTAACATTAATTGATTAAACAGTAAAATGGCAATTTAATTGAGCAGCATGAGGAAAATAGTGCTTGTGCACGGCCCGTGTTGCCTTCAGATCATATGAGCATAGCTCGTGTTGATCAACACTCCCATGGGAACGATCTCGTGTTGATTCAGTGCAACCTGTGTTCATTCAACACAGCCAACGTGTCATTTAAGTACAATCTGTGTTGACTCACTATGACTTGAAATCAACCTGTAACCAATCTATTCATTTCATCTTATACTTGTACATTTTTCATACAATATCAATTATGCAATCATCATCAATAATATCACTTCTTACATGCAATTAACTTTATTCTATCTTTGTAACTTTACCATTTCCGCAAGCAAAATCAAAACTCATATATTTATTAACTCAAAACCAACCAACACCAAACATCCTCTCAACAACCTAAAAATCAAACATAACAATACATATTATAACAAAATACACAAAACATGCAAATGTCTAACATATCCGCTCCTATCTGGTGGTTGGTGAAGAGAGAGAAAGGGCAGGAGTAGCAGCTAACCCACCTGAATAGTCTGAAAACCAACCACCATGTCTCAGAATGACTCGACCTATATAGGCATACTGGACTATGTCTAGGTGAGATTCGAGCATGACTCATCTGCGTCTCGGCTTGATTCGAGCGTGAATCGACCGTGTCTCGGCATGACTCGACCGTAACTGTGTGTGATCGACCACGTACCAGTATGAATCGACACCATCTAGGCAGGACTCGACTGCATCTGGGCTATATCTAAGCATGACTCGATCGAGTTCTAGCGTAAATCGACTCTGTCTCGACGTGACTCCACACTGTCACTGTGTGATATGAGCGTGACTCGACCGTGTCGTGATTGGATTTGAGTGTTCCAAATGAACTTATGAAACTTTTCCCCAAATATTAAACGGGAACACCAATTGAAAGTACATAGAAATCAAGGTGAGTTCTCTATTCATGATTTTCAGATTTTATACTTTGAATTGCTAGAATTTTTAAAATTAGTTAGAGGTTAGATTAAATTATGAAATTTTTATTTCAATAATATGGATTTATCTATGATTTTATAAAAATTATACCTGTTGATTTGGATTTCCATGTTTAGAGAATAAAATTGAGAGAAACTAATGTTCTGTTTTGATAGGAAACTGAACACGTAACTTATAAAATAGAAAAATGTAGTTTTAGGTGAGTTAAAATTACAGACAAGAATGAAATGAAAACCTTATGATGTCTAAAATCAATGGAAAAAAGGATTAGATCATTTGGTTCAGTATATTGAGAGAAATATGAAACATGGTAAATCAGGTTAGAAACAAAGAGGTGTAGCAGTGGAAAAGTGAACAATTTGTATGAATTATTATGAATTTTGTCGGTTGAACCACGTGATCTAAAAATTTCAACAGTGCACTAAAAGAGGTTAAAGACAAAGAAAAAATATAGTAAAAACTTAGAAGTCATTTAGGCATTCAATTGTAATTAAAGATAAAACTAGACAAAATAGTTATAAGTTTGGCAAGTCTGGTTATTATGCATAAAACTGATAACTAGAGAATGAATTGATACATGGGCAAGAAGAACTATTTTTATTATCTAAAAAGTATCTCTTAATGCATTAATAAAACACTATAGTGTTTTATTAGATTTCATATGGTATTGTATGGAAATTAATAAAATAGTTAAACTGAGGGAGATATGATCAGAACAAGACAGAGTAAAAATCTAAAAATAGACAGCATTAATGCATTACATGCATTCATGTGAAATTGTTTAATTGTATTGTTTGAATGTTAAGCATTGTAAAATGTGAATAAGATCTAGAGGAGACACATGAGACAGAGAGACTGAGTAGAGGACAGAGAATTTTTGCTAGCTTAAGTAAGTGTAATCCCGAGTGTGAGTTCATGGATGAACTTACTTCATTATATACATGTTTTATATGAATGTTATATTATGTGGTGGATATTGAGATTGATGATAAATGTTAGAAATGTGCTAGAGTGAGAGTTGTTAATGTGGCATTCAAGAGTTGCACCATTGACACAATTGTCTATCTTCAAAGTGTTTTGTGATGGATTGATTATTTGTGATTGTTTTGAATGATTATTGATGTTCGGCATGTTAAAAATTAGCACATGTCATGCTGAAATTTTTATAGAATGTTAATGCAATGGTTGACAAATGTTATTAGAATTCGTTTCACATGAAATTTAATAGAGAAATGTGGCTACTGGCAAGGATCTAAAGTAAAGATCTTCGAATCTAGAGTATAAAATCTTCGAAACTAGAGTATAAGATCTTCATATCTAGAGTGATATTAAAGATCAAGTGATCTTGGAGTTAAGCCTAACCCATTGCAATTGTATATTCAAACACATACAAATTTCAATTTATTTAGTCTTTCTTCTTACAAGGTGGCATGCAAAGTAATCCATTTTCCCAAAATTGATTTCATTATTTGCATGCATCAAATTTTACATTTCATCTCCATTTAATCAATCCTAATCATGTTTCTTATACAATTCACCCATTTAATACCACCAAATCACAAGCATGTAATCTGTATATAACCAGCAATAAAATCTTTTAATTGTTATCAAAACCATCAAGTCCTACATAGATATTCTTTTTATCATTTCCACCAACTGAATTGATTACATATCCTTACTATTCACAATCTCATATTTTTCAATTCAAACTCATTCATTTATCAAAAATCATTTCCCTCATAATCCTACACAATGTCATTTTTCAACACATCATAACATTCACAATAGTCTTCATAATTATTCCAACATCAAGCATCACAATGCACATACATCCAACCATTTCTTCCGAAACTAACACAATCCAACCACCTCATATCAACACATACATATTAAACATTAACCAATATATACTCAAGGTACATTCCCAAAACACAAGCACAAGATCATACTCATAACAATTCAATACATATAGCATGATCACCAATTAGGCATCACCACCACATCATAACCATTATCTCAATCATCATCATCACTTCACAAATCATACAAAACAATATCATATAAATAATCATCTTCCATGTGTATGCATCGTGAAATGATAATGCAAATCAGACAATACAATATCATATATATAATTCTTATCGATATGTATGCATCGTGAAATGCTAATGCAAATCACACAATACAATCTCATATACATAATCCTCATAGATATGTATGCATCATGAAAAGTTAATGAAAATTACACAATACATGCCCCGAGGTCTCTTACCTGTAGAGTTCTCGCCCTAGTATCTCATCGAGCTTTTTCTGATTGTTTTCTCGTTGAGATTTCACTCGGTAATTTTCTCTTCAAGGTTTTGCTCGGTAGTTTTCTCTTCGAGTTTTTACTCGTTAGTTTTTTCTTCGACTTTTTGCTCGACAATGCAAAATGTATGAATGACATGGAAATCATGCACATATAATTATATGTTTATAAACTCAATTAATGTCAAACACCATCAATATAATGAAACTCCATGTCATGACCTTTCATCCATATCTCAAGCAACTCACATGTCAAAATAAAACAAATGATTTCAATCACGAATCATTTGAACACGATCTCAACAAATGCCATAAATCGTATTTCATGTCATATATACACACTCATACATAATCAAAAATTCATAGAAATCAACACTTTCATTCTTGTCGCATCACATTTCAAAGGTTCATATGACATTTAGTCAAAGTCACATATAATCATAAAAAATTTTGATTTCATGGAAATCAACATTTCCATTCATAGTATAACATTTTTCACACCTAATCACACTTGACATTTATGTATACTTCATAATCTCATTTACCAATTCATACAAGTTCAAATAATTCACATCATCCACATTTCCCCAAATCACATATCAATTATGCAAGTCACATAATCGTCATCTCACAACTCAACTCATATCTCAATGTATCCAAGTCAACATAACACCTCACATTAGCATTCAATCAGATAATATCAATATGTAATCAATTCATCATCACCAATAAAATACATTTTATGTCAATATAACTCCAACAAACATTCACTCATATGACCAATCAAGAATGTCATACAAAGCATGCATTCAATGTCACCCAACCATCAATCTCAACATAATATCAAGTCACATCACAACGTATAACTTAAGCAAGTATCATATATCTCAACCACATATGCAAAGAATTCACGCGATTAAAACCATATGTAGTTAACAATGCATAGGCAACAAAAGGCAAGTAAGTGTCTGGTACACACCCACCTCGCAAATCTCGCTAAACCTGCCTTCCTAGTGACATTTCAATTCCGTTGAGATTTTGATTCCTAAAATATTTTACGTGCATGAAAATCCATCATCATTTAAAATAAATACTTAAATTCTTTCACCTTAATATAGTTCTGAATTTCTTAGCCCTCACATTCCATTTTCTAGTTTCTTTAATTGATCCACATAAATATTATAAAATCTTATTCACGATTTTAATTTCCAAAACTAAAGTTAATAACTTTTAAATTTAACAAAGACAACAATTAATTCTTTCTATTTCATTAAATTTTAACCCAATTTCAAGAATTAACAATATATTAATTTAGTCTCAGAGTATCATAACAATTTAAATTAATCTTAATAATTTAAATTCTACCACGACAATCCCTTAAAAGAACGACAAAAATGACCACCTCTTAACTTACAATATTCCCCAAATACTCAATTCTCAATACAAAACAATTACAAGTTTCTGAAACCTCCATTAAGTCCAACACCAAAATCTTATTTTATCAATTCATTATCAAAATGATATAATTCCCAACGCCCACTTAAATAAAGTCGATAATCGGGTAATGGGCAGCCCATTCTGATCCTCCAGCCCATCGTATTCTTGTCAAAAATCCAACTAATCCAACACAATAATTTGAGTTTAACTCCCCACAATTGAAATAAAAGAATTTTGCAAGTTACCCACCTTACTTATCGAGAGAGGTCGAGTCTAGGGCGTGTGTCAGGCGTGGTGGAGGTACGGGTGGAGTTTGTGGCAGTGCGTGCTGACGAAGCCTGCTAGAGCACGACGGCTGGGTGTGCGGTGAACTCGGGCTATGCATGGAAGAGATGGTTGCAGTGTGACGAACAGAGGAAGAGAAAGGCATGTGTGGCAGTGGAGGGAGGAGGAACGCGAGAGAGAAGGGCGGTAATCTATGGGAAAATGGGCGTACCGACAAGAGAGAAAGGAAGAGAAGCGGCAGGGGAAAAGGAAAAAGAGAGGCATAGTGAAGAGAGAGAAAGAGAGACGTTCGGTGGGGCTTGGAGCCAGTGGAAGGAGAGGGAGGTGGGGAAGAAGGGTGACAACTGGAGGGTGCAGGAGGAAGAGTGGAGTGAGAGTTTTAGGGTTTCCTTAGTGTTTTTAGGGTTAAGAGCAGCATGGAAAATGTATAAAATACCCTTGTCTTCAGACTTGTATTGCTTTTTGTCCATTGACCTCCCCTTTTTAATTATTTAAACTTTTGTCGCATGAAAAATCGTATAAATATTTATTTAACTAATTTTATTTTAATTGAAATTAATTCATGATTCACGTCCTCTGTTTCTTTTAATACGCCCATATTTTTAAATATTTTATTTTATTTTAAAATTTTAGGAGCGTTATAGGCCAGCTGTCGCCCGAACAATCCTCTCTCTCACACTTTTTTTGTAATGCCATGAAAAAGTTTAGTGAGAAATGGGAATATAAAGATGAATAAAATATATAAATTAATCAATTCGGACAACAAGGAAGATTAAGGAAGTTAAGAAAGAAGTCGAGCGTAAGAGGGAGTTGAAAAGAAGCAAAAAAATAGCTAAAATACGTTATTCTTAAGAATAATGTACGTTATTCATCAAGATAACGTATTTTTATCTTACTTATAACTAACGTACGTTATTGGGTCCATTAACGTACGTTGCATTAGCATTTAACGTACGTTATCAGGACCCTGAACTCTTCATATAAGCGATAAAAACAACCCAAAACTAGCCAAAAACACTTCCAAAACCCTCAAAAGATTTCCCCAAACTCTAAGACACTTTCCTAAGGTTCCCTAAACACCAAACCTTGATACTTACATGTGGATTCCTGCAGCAAAACAAAAAATCATTCCTCTCATTAGATTTTCCTCTTATCTATTAAGGCAAACTTGGGAAAAGGTAAACTCTCTAACCCTATGATGAAATTTATGATAAATGAGGTGAAAGTGGTAGGGTTTAAGTGGGTTTTTATGGTAGTTTCTATATGTGGAACCACTAAACATGAATCTTGAGATTTAGTGAAGATTAATGGATTTGGGGTTTTAGCAAAATTGGGGATCTTATGGAATTATATGTATTAATGAGGAAATTGATGTTGTTTAGAATGAATTTTAGAGTCGGTAAATGAAATCATAAGAGAGACAATGTCCGAATTAGGAATTTGGATTAAGCAATAGGAGAAATGGGAGGGTGGGAGGCGTTAGGGTTTCAATGATGTAAATGCCTTCAAAACTCTTACATGTGAGTGTTGTTGTAACAAATATTGTAGGGATTAAAGCTTGCAAAAGAGCCAGAGCTACTGCCAAAGGGTCTCGGCTAGATTGGAGGTAGGATGACCATTCTCTACCTTAAAGTGCATAATTAAATATGTAGACTTAAGATAGAAATTGTATACTGTGAAATGTAATGTATGGTGTGTGTGAGCTTATGTGTGAATAAGATGACCATTCTCTACCTTATGTGCTATGATGTTTTCATGAGCATGATTTATGTTTCTTGGTTTTGGTTACATGAAATAAAAAGGGTTTTCTCTTGGCTTAGTATGGTTGATATGTGTTGAGGAATGAATGCATTATATGTTTGACGATGTGACTTATGAAATCTGTGCATTAACTTATGAGTTGACCTATAATGCCTTGAGGGCATAATATGATGTTTGACATGTGTGATGTAAATTGTGACTTTAGTTGAATAAGATTGAATGATCATACTTGAGAGTGGGATTGTATTGATGTTAACATGATTATGTGTGTTGTTGTTATGATTTTAGTTGAAGGAATTAAATGGCAATGTGTTAGATGAATGTGTGGAATTTCTTAATTTATGTAACTTGTAATGATTGATTTAAATTACATGAAATGGGTGCACCTACATAGGTTTAGCATAACTATGCAAATGTATAGTGAGCATGAGTTATTGAATAACGACAGGTGGGAAAGTGTAATTTGAGCATGTGCACTTATGACATACATGCATATGGCATACATGCATCGTAGATTTGAGATAGAGACATGGAATTGAAAGGCCACATGATATTTGATTAAAAAAATAGTGATAAATGTGTGGGCCAACCTTTGGTTGAACAACGTGAATGAAACTAGCAAGGTGAGACTGATGGATTTCTCAGCACATATGATAGGGATCAGAGAGCGTCATGTGAGACAGGTGGATTCCTAAGCAAATCAACACTCTGTTGGTTAACTTATGTAACAATGGAAATGTGAGACTGATGGATTTCTAAGCACATGTGTCATGGATGGAGGATGTCATGCGAGACTAATGGATTTCTAAGCGCATCGACACCCGTTTGCACAGTGAAAATATGAAAATGGTAATGCGAGACTGATGGATTTCTAAGTGCATATACCTTGAATGTTAAGGTGTCATGTGAGACTAATGGATTTCTGAGCGCATCGACACCAGTTGACCAACGAGAGAACGAGGGCAATGTGACATTGATGGATTTCTAAGCGCATGTGCCCTGATAGAAAGGTGTCATACGAAACTGATGGATTTCTAAGTGTATGGACACCAGTCGAACAACCAAAAGAAAGAGAGAGGATCCTCTATAAGAGAAAGCATGACATTATAAAAGGAATGAATAGGGTATGCCATTTATATAATGCATATGCATTGAATATATTAGGGTGAATGATGTGAACTATTGTGTGTTACCTTATGAGAAGGTAGAATGAGTCGATGAAGTGAATAAGTGGTGCTTATGTGTTTAGATGTTAGTGTTGGTATTGAACGGGTCGTGCTTACATGTTAAAAGTTTCAACATTGCTTGATTGTATGATAATGAAAAGGTAGCATTAAATGTGTGCGAATGTAATATGTTGGTACTTAGATGTGAAGTGGGCTATATGGATTATGACTAATCATATGATATGTGTTGTATGAATGAAAT
The DNA here is from genome assembly GCA_948193385.1 of Breynia disticha f. nivosa. NCBI lineage: Eukaryota > Viridiplantae > Streptophyta > Magnoliopsida > Malpighiales > Phyllanthaceae > Breynia > Breynia disticha. The sequence continues at coordinate 11,565 of CANYCX010106903.1, forward strand.
GCTTAGAAATGTAGAATGAATGCAAAATGTAGAAAGGGTTGTATTTGTGTTAAAAAGTTGATTGAGTGCATGAAAATGAAAATGCTTGATTTACTTGTGTGAGAATGTGGTATGTTTGTATGTGAATGCTAGCGTTGTATTTTAAATGAACCATATGAGAATATGGAATGAATTATGTGTATGTGTACATGAGTGTACCTTGTGATACAAAATATTAATTATGAATGAGTATTGTCTATATGCTAAATGATGAAAACGTTATTGATTGCATGGAAATGAAATTATTTAATTGACTTGTGTGAGAATGGGGTATGCTAGCATGTCGATCGTGGTATGGTGTATAAATGATTTACATATGTGTATGTGGTCGGGTATGAATTAGGATTTCATTAGATGCGGTATGATATGTTAATAAGATGTTGTGGATGCCAAGAATGAAGAGTTTGTAAGGAGGTTTAAAAGTGTGTTTGAATGTATAGACTGTGTGTCGAAAGATGCTAATGACTAGGTAAAATGTTTAAGTGTTAGTGTGATTTGAATGCTTATTGTATGGTGTCTGGAACTAAATAACATATGTTAATGTACATATTAATATATGTTATGGGAAGTAACACATGTATAAGTTAGGATTAACATACGTTAACCCATTTACTGGAAATTCTGGATTTGCCAGGAAGAATAATGTACGTTAGTTTTGATATTAACATACGTTATGTCCAGAGGACTATTTCCACCTATAAACCTTACCTTAATAAATCTTAGAGTTAGTGTGAACCCCAAAAATAAAATCCTATTTTTCATTTAAATAATAACCTTTATCCAATAATTATAAATTCCAAGTTAAAATCCAATATCAGTTAGAGGAGATAGAAAATTAAATAAAATTTTCTTAAAAACATATCCGGGCCCAAATCAAATACAATAACAACCTAATATAATTCAGAGTTTTGCGGAAGCAATTAAAAAGTTTGAAAACAAATCCAAACTCAAAATATTACATATTATAAATATGTTCAAATTTCAAATCTGAAATCAATACACAATAAAATGATGATGGAGCTCCACCTCTAACATCAGCACGTCTGGTACAAGATCGATACAACTCTGGTCCACTGATAGCTTTCAACGTCCTGCGTATTTTAAACAAAACTGTCCTACTGAGCGAGAAAGCTCAGTAAGTGGCGCAGGGAAATCTATATTCCTTAGGGAATATGATTCTCCTCTAACCTACCATGTCTACTCATATTATTTCATCTCTTTCATCTCATTATTCTCTCAAGACAATAAGCATAACAAGCTTTATACATTTTCATCAGT
>CANYCX010107052.1:0-10744 GCA_948193385.1 Breynia disticha f. nivosa
GAACTTAGGTAGTGGAGTAGGTGTTTGATCCGAACCACTCTATATCTTGTGTCGTTTATTTTTATTTTCCGCAAAAATTCTCAAACCTTATTAGCTCTATTCAACCCCCCCCCCTTCTAGAGCTAATCTTATTCCTACATAGACAAGTATCATGGAATGCATAATTCACCCAAAAACATGTGTGTATAGATACAAAATGAGAGAGAGAGAAGTATACCAAGGCGAACAATTGTCCAACCTGTGCAAAACTCGTGGAAATAGCTAGATGTTCCACGTATCAACCTTATAAATATCATAAAAAATAAAAGCAATTTAATGAGTCACATTCTCAATAAGTAAAACCATCATATGGGGAAAAATTCAAGTTTTCTTCAAACTTGTGGTGCAAATGAACTTAAAGTGAATTGTATGAATTATGTTGGTGTATTAGAACCTAAATGAATTGCATGATTTTACGATTACTAATTATATATGAGATAATTGTGTGATATGCTTGGATTTGTGGTTGAGTATATGATGTTTGCTTATATTATAAGTTATAATGTGACTTGATAAAATATCAACTTGTTGGATTGGTGGATGAATGATATGAACTTGTGGATATATGACATATGAACATTCTTGCTGAATTATGTGAATTTCATGAAAATTTGGATTTGGATAATATATGTGTGACACCCAAAATGCAATTACCTTTTGGAATAAAATATATATAATTTTTGGAAACCATTTTTTTCTTAAACAATTAAAGATGATGAGAAAGAAGAGAAGTATAAATATGTTTCTTTTAAAATCCTTGACCATTGTTCGGTCGTATACAAAGCACGCTGTGAGAAAACAATGCTATCAGAAATCAATGCTATTAGAAATCAATACAGAAGCTATTGAAATTGATTTACAATTTTATGTAAGCAAATCATCTATCTATACTAGATTTTGTATAGAATACAAAAGGTGTAAAAACCAAACCCTATGAGCCACGACCTTGCTGAATATATCACACTACTAGCACCTCCAAAAAGTATAGTCCCACTGCTACTACTGTCGCTCTGAACATTTACCACAAAAACACATGCATTAAGAGTAACTAAATACCAGTAAGTACATCTATAATACTTACCAAGATAGTTAATGCATAAGTATTTGTTCATTAATTGTTTTGGTATATTAGGCATGTGTGGGCGTTCTATCCCTCCTAGTTTTCTAGTACCTTATTTCTTTCTTCAATTCTCAATTATGTTTCACTGTTTATTAAATGGAAACAGTCTGTAGAACAATTTGTGTAGCTCATTTGCCAACGACCTTTGGTTCTGACTTATAGGGGCAAAACGGTTCGAGAAAGGGTTAGTGCTTCCAACCCTACTGGAACTCACTGAAAGTTAAATGATTTAGAGAACGATCTATACATCTCGTTCCAAAAACTATTCAAACCCCACTGGAACTCACTGGAAATGAAAATGCTTGAAAAACAGTTTGTGCAGCCCGTTTTAGCCATCTATTTCCAGCACATATCATACTTAGCATATCCAACACACCATAACAATCTTATATCATGCACCTCTCACTCTTAAGCAATTTCTAAATCAAACTAACAACAAATCATTAATCGCACCAACATGCTTATTCATTCATCAAATCTTCATAAAAACATTCCATCTTTAACATCACAACATCTCTTAAGCATTCCATAAATCAAAACCACTCAAGCAATCCATTTGCACAACGATTATATCAATTGCATTTCATACATACATTGTATTTATAATCACGATTAACATGCTATATCACATAAGTAAACTGAATGTCCAATAAAAATGCCAATTCATTGCACATACAAAATGACCTGGGTAACACTCATTATCTTTTATTTTAAAGGATCTCTCCTTCGTGAACACACGCTCCTTAATTACTAGCGGTGATCACATATTCCATTTTTTGTCGAACTTCTTAGGGTCTCCCCTATTGAGCACACACTCCAATTATATCGTGTGATCTCTCCCTATTGAGCACACTCTCCCACTAACGAGTGATATCTCCCTATTGAGAATATGCTCCCATTATTTATTTATTATCTCACCATGAACATGTCACACCATACTCATGCAATGCCATAATGTCATGGATGCAAACAGAATCATTTCTATGAAATATATGCCATATGTATTACTCCGCAATGATAACACATTACTGATTTTCAATAAATCACCATTCCATTCGTAATGAATTTAACAACATAATTATCACTCCCAACTCACAAAGTATCATTTTCATTATTTCATTCAAATTCCTCAACAATCAATTACTTAGCACATTGCCACCCAGTAATTACTCAAAACCAATAGCACACATCATCCGTCAAACTTAGCTCATGCACTCACAATCGATTTATCATCATTTCATACGTATCAATAATTTGCATATGCATTCATTTAACACAATCTCTAACTTTCATAACAATGAACATTTACTCAAACATACTCAACCATACAGATGCAAGACATACCAAGGTAAGTGTGGTTCAATGCACTTACCTCAAACTCTACGAAGTCAACTCATGGCTCAACTTTGATCCAGACCTCAAACCTTGTTTCCTACAGTATTTATGTCGTATTTACCACATTAATCATAGTTTTACTTATCATTAGTAAAAAGCCCCAATTTTCCTAAAACATCAAAATCTCAATCTCTTTCTAAGTCTCAGTATTTAGATCATAATTCACCCACATTACTTCCATTAACCATAAATTACCCAAATACACCCATCCCCTAACCTCAAAATCCCACAAACATTACATATAAAGTTTAGAGCTTACCTTGCTCTTTTGAAGAGATTCACCAAGTACTCTCTCTTGTTTAGGCCAAGATCTTCTAGATGTAGGGTTTTTAGGGATAGATTTGATGGTTTTAGGCTCTAGGGTGGAAAGGTTTTAAGGTGGACTAGAGATGAAATTCGGCGGTTGTCTTTGGGTTTTTTGGTTCATTTTCCCCAATGTTCATGTGCATCTGTTTTAAAGATCGTCAGATAAAAATGGTTTGCCAAAATGTTTGCACAATCCATTTGCCAACCCATTTGGCCTTTCTGTCAGCGTGACATTAGCTTTTTATGCTTGTCTAAAACGGTTTGGGGAATGGTTTAGGTAGATGATTTTCTAGGCCATTTGACACTTCTGTTTAACATTTTTCATATATATTAGTTTCAATTTTCAGGGTGTTACTATAAAATTCCCATCCTAAAACCATAATTAGGAAGTAATTAGTGAATGTTACAAAGATAACAGATGAAACGTAAGCAAAATGATAATGTTGAACTATTTAAGAGTTATATGGGTTAAGGTTACAAACAAATGAAACTTCAAAGTGAAATCGACGAGAATATAAAGGCATAACACAATGGGCGTGCTGGCAACACAATAGGGTGCTCATGGGAAAATAAATGAGCACGATCATGCTAAACATGTAGAAAATGGCATTTTTTATCAACACATGCCATGCTGAGCTACTGAACATGTAAAAATTTTGGAAATTGAAGTGAAACTTGGGGAAATATAATTGCCACAGGTTGTGCCATAATCAGCTCGGTCGTACTTGGCAGCAAACACCTATTTAAGCCATTTGGAACAGAAAACAGAATCAAAACTCAGTAAGAATCAAGAGAGAAATAAAGAGGAGAATATATAGAGGCTAGAAATAAGAGAAATAGTGACGTTAAGATAGGAATTGAGTATAAGACATGAAATTGATCATATAATTGAGCAAAAATTTAATTGGTATAGCTGAAATGAGAAAATCTCATAAATAAAGGTAATAATTTATGAAGTTTATATAAATAGTTATTATGAATTAAGTCTATAAATTAGGAGTTTATTCATAATTAATGAGATAAGAGCTAATAGGATTGAATTAGGAAAATGCATATTGATATATATTGTTATATTGAGTTTATAGAGAATTTTGTATATGATTATATAGGACAACAGGCTAGACAAGCAGGACAGGATTGGAACTGATGGAGTTCCAAGTATAAAAAATTTCTAGGTGAGTAATCTAACTCACTATTTATTAAAATTCAAATATGATTATGAATTGCAAATTGATTAATGAAAATGGACATGACATAGATGTTGATATATGCGTATGAATGTGACTAATATGGAAATGACGATATGTGCATACAAATGTGATTAATATGGAAATGATCCTACTTATGAATGAATTATTAAAAATGGAATTGTATGATCGAAATGAAAAAGGTGCATGAAATGCAAAACGAACTGCGAATAGATACGTGGATGTTAGTTGTGTGTATATATATACAGTTTACAACTTCGATTGACAATTATACAGCACTGACAGTTTTACACCTTTGGCTGAGAGTTATACAGCTTTGGCTCACAATTTATAGCTTGGGCTGACAGGTATATGACTTTTATATATGAATGTTCACGATAAGAATACGATTATGATCACAGATGATATGATTCAAAGAAAAAGATAGGAAAAAAATATGATAATTACGATTTAAATGTGATCAAAGAATTGTGTATGTTTATACAATTCAGGATTAAATGATTACTCACTGAGCCGGCAACTCACCAGTTGCAATTGTATATTTTTTTTCAGGATCAGGTAAAGAGTTGAGATATTTACGAGAAGTCTGTAAATGGGTCAGGTGCTACTCTCATGCTTTCTCTCTCTTCAGCAGATACCAGTAAGGAGTTGTTATATCTTAACATTTTCATGATTGTGCGTTTAATTTTTGATATGATACATGATGTTATGATTATTGATAGCATTGGTTGAGAATACTTATTGTAATTGGATGAAGATAAATATGTGTGAGATATTATATTTTGGTTGTGATTAATTTACAGGATTGAAAATAGAATAATGATGAGTATATTTAGGTTACAGCAGATCTACATAAGTTGTACTTAAATGTTACACTCTTTGTGTGGTACAGAAATAAAAGGTGTATTAGATCAACACAGGTTAAGCCTATAGGTGTTTTAACTAGCACGATCTATGTTCTGATTATATATTCGATCAAGTTGTAAACTGTTTACTTAGAATACGAATATGTTTGAGAATGTTTGATTCAATGACATGTATTAGTAACGACTGTTACAAATAAAAAGGAAAGTTTTTAAATATACAACAAAAGTAGTTAATATAAACAGTAATTATATGATTATAGGATAATAGTTTTAGGATGTTTCATTTTGGTATCAAAGCAAGGTTATGATCTCTAGATTGCCAATTGGTATATGATTTGTGATCTGAATTGGTATGCGCACTGTGTGAAATGTGTGTGAAATCATTCTTATTTCTATAGATATGATATAGCCCAGACAACATAGAGAGAAAGAGGGAGCAACAGACCCTAGACTACTAAATAAAAAAATGTTTTATATAGAATCCTATTTTAAGTCTTTTGATCCAGGTTATTCGTATTGAATTATGATATGAAAGAACGATTGAGAATAGATGAGGTGTTGTGTGGAAAATGTTAAGTTGCAGATTGGAACATGAGGGCGTGTTGATTGGCACGGTGGGCGTGCTGACTGCAAAAGATATGAACACAACTGTGCCAATGAAGAGCACAATTGTATTTTCTGGAAAAATCAACATTAACATAGTGAGGGTGTCAAACAACACGGAGGGCGTGTTAACAAACACGAGGTGTGCTGAAAAAATAAGTGGATCGTGTATTTTTAATATTTATAATCAGAGTACTTATAGTATTATGATTTGCTTCATCCATCATATAATTTTGATTATAGAGAAGTACAACTAGGAAAGTTTAACCAACTTGAATAAAGAGTTGAGTTTAATTTGACTTGTAGTGAATATCAAAGTCATATGGGATTTACATCATAAAGAAATAGAAAACATTGAACATGGAGTTCATAAAAGATAATTGAACAGTGTGGTCTCAATTTTAGAGGCTATAAGGATATTATGTCCACACTGCCAGAGAAAATAGATAAGTGAGTGTTAAAAGATTACTAGACGTTGTTACCATTGTGAACAACAAGGATATCAATTAAGAAATTTCCTAAAAAGGTTGAATAAAGAAAAGTTAATGAGAAGGTTGTCTCGATCACTGGTAACAGTACAGAACCATAATTCAATGCTTACAACTTATATTAATTGTAATAAGAATAGAAGTATTGCAATACGTTTATTATATAGTAAATTCTATGAAAATATAATTTTTTTGTAAAAGAAGTAGTGAAGTTATCAGATATTAGTCATAGAAATATACTAAATTAATATGAGAGTATAGTAAAGTATATAAATTATTAATTTAGAGACTTGGAGTCCATACTCCTTAAGATAAACTAAAATGGAAAACGCAGTACATAAAGATTGAAATGTAAAGATTTAAAATACAAAATGAATAGCCAATCTTATGCTATGGGGCTTAATGGAATTTGATCTTATACTAAGTATTGATTGGCTAGCTTGTCATCGAGCTAAGGTTGATTGTTATACCAAGGAAGTTATAATAAAACCAAAAGAACAAAGTAAAGTAATATTCTATGGAAAGAGAAAGATTGGGCAAAGTTGTTTAATAGCAGCTATACAAGCCTTTAATATCGATGATGGATGTGAAGCTTATTTGGCACATCTAGTTGATCCAACAACAATGTTTCAATGGAATACTAATAGTAGAGCAATACCCAACCGTATGTCCAAAGGATCTCACAGGACTACCTCCTAGTAGGGAGACAAAATTTACAATTGAGTTAATTTTTGGTACAACATTCATATCTGCATCACCGTACTGAATGACACCATCTGAATTACAAGGGTTACTTGATAAAGGATTCATTTGACCTAGTGTTTCAACTTGGAAAACACCAGTCCTATTTGTGAAAAAGAAAGATGGAAAACTATGGTTTGCGACGCCGAAATTTAAATACCATTTCATAATTTAATTACTTGTTTTCCAAGAAATGACATTCAAACTTGAACATCATTTTTATTTTTAGAAATAATTATAATTTAAATAGAATACAAGGGAATAAAATAGGAGAGATAAAATTTAAATCCAGTTTCAATAAAATACTCATACATCTTTAAAACCCAAAAATATTTACACAGCTTGCGGAAATAAGACCATACATCTTAAACATTTAAAAAATATATTACAGGTTATAAAAGAAATAAAACTGGAAAAATAATTCAATCATAACCTCATAAAATACAACAATATACTATGTATACTCTTGTCATGTACAAGGAAAATTTTCTAACTTAGTGTACTGCACACCTTAGAAATCACTCGCCGTAAATCCGTTACTTGTAAAGCAAGGTATTAACGTCTCAATCCAAAATTTTACCTTCTTTAATTCTTGTCGAGCGTAACACGCAATAAATGCGTGAGTTTTATAAACTCAGTAAGTAAGAAAACCATATTGGTCAATTTCCAAACACTTGTATGATTAATCTTTTTCAATAGTAATGTTCTTATATTCACACATCATTAATTAATCATATACTATTTTCATTTCAAATTATGAACATATACATAATATTAATTATGATAAAAATCTTAGAATTTATAAATTGACGATAATTTGTATACCTAAGGCAAATAAATTCACATTTTTACACAAGATACAGGTTAAAACGCGGTGTCGTTCAGAGTACGCGGTGTGGTGATGAAGAACGGGTGGTCGCGCCCACCCAGCGTAATCTGACATTAAAAAACGCGGTGTCGTTCCATGAGGACGCGTGGTCGTGGCAACACAGCGTACTCTTGGGCCACCCCGCGTTCTAATCTGTCCGTCCAGCAAAACTCATATCAAAACACACTTACACTTCATATTACATCCCTAACTCAATTCAATAACCTTATTTTCATTTTTCAACACAAAATTCTCAAACAATTTAATCAATTTCAAATGCACATCATTACCAATCCAAAATCTTATTTCATTTTCAGCCACATTTCAACATTTCTCAAGGGATTCTCAATTCATAATTCAATCAACACAATATACTACTTAACATTTTAACTCATCTCCAATTCTCTACAATTCATTTAACCTTTCAACCAAACTAATTTAAAAAATGACCCGTAATTCTCACAACATCGGCAATATATTATCTCATTCAAAAATCATATCAAAGTTCATAAATCATTTCCAATATCATAAAGATGAATATGAATGCATGTTCTAAACTACTGCCTCAATGTTGAATAATTAGTATCTATTACTACGAATAAGCTTCGAATGGTAAGCTCTCTTTAGATACTTGACTTATACTTTACTGTAATTACTAGAAATCTCAGTCTAGCCTCTAGCCGAGAGCTTTTCATTCTCTATCACTGCTTACCCTGCCTTTCTCTTCTTTCTATATTCGTAGTCAAGGAGTTTCACCGTTCATTAATAACCAACACAATATGACATTATCATGCCATATCAACCAAATATCAACATAATTAACCAACACAATATGACATTCAATTTATAATATCACATTTCCTCAATCCATCTCAAACAACAACATATTTCCAAAGAAAATTCACAACTATCCATTTTCAATTAACAACAACAATTTCATGAAAATCATAAGTCCATAATTCTCTATGCATTTAAGCAAAATATAATATCAACAAATTCAATAATTCTCTAATTAATATCTCAATGTGGCAAGATCTAAATAACTCCAAACATTATATCAACAATTCATCTACTAATATCTCTTCACCAAAACAACCTTTCCATTTTCAAGTCATCATCCAATTCAACACATTATACAACAAATACTCCCTTTAAAATTCACATGTTTTTCATACAAAAGACATACGTGCAAAGGAAATTGCGCTCGTTTTACTTACCTTATAAAAATGCTCTTACGCCTCTGGCCTTAGATTATTTTCTCCGGTATTTTTATCTCCTAAGAACATTTACAAATTTCTCACATTAAATACGTACAATTAACTTATAAATTCAATAACCAAATTATGTTCCTAGTCTTTTCATGCATCTTTTCTATATAATTCATTTTTATTTATTAATTTACAAAAGTTTAAGATTTTCTTCTTTCCCTTCATAACTAAATTCAATTAAACCATAAATTCATCTCCATTTAAACTCAAATAAACCTTCTCAAACTTCCATACATATCAATCAACCTAACATCAACATTTTTCATTTTCGGATTTTTGGACATCTCCTCTTAAATCACCATTTTCATGGACTTAAACTATGAATTAGCACAAAATCTTGCTACCAATGCTTAGTACACATACTAAGCTTTCCAAAGAAACAATTTTCACACAATTTGGAGCTAAAATCAAGGTTTTATGACCCTCCAAAGTTAAGCACAAATTTCATACGAGATTTTCAATATTTTTCAAGAAAACTTACCAAATAAAAGCTTCTTAATGGTTCCTTAACTCCCTAGCTCCAAGATTATGCCATGATTTGCTAGTTTTTGGATAGGAAAATGGATTTGGTAAGATGAAGAAGAAGATAACGTTTGAGAGGGAAGAAGAGAGAAGGAAAGGAAGGAAAGAGGAAAAGAAAAAGAAAGAGAGGATTTTGAGGAGGAGATGTCCGGTGAGTGGGTTTGGGGAGGTGGAAATTTTGACTTCCCAAGTCGTATCGGGTCCATTTCGCTTCATAATTTATTTACCCACAACTTCAAATAAAATTCTGATTTCGAAATTCTCGAAATTCCACTCCCAAATATAATTGTCTAAATCTTCACGTTATTTATTTCTTATTAATTATTTATTTAAATGAACGCGAAGATTTATTTAACTCCCCATTCGTATTTTTTATTTTGTCGCCGTTTTATTTTCACGATCGACTTAAACCTTTTCAATTTTTTTTTAATTATTTTACATCCTTCACCAAATTATTTATTAAAATAATTTGCGAAAAATTTATACGTATTTATACGTATTTATGCGTATTTTTGTTGTATTTATACGTATTTTTACTGTATTTATACATATTTTCAGGATGTTACATGGTCCCTTGCAGCATGAACTGATCTGTGACTCTAACTTGGACAGACATCCTACGATAATTTTTGAATAAGTACACACATTTTATGTATCGGAACAAGAAGAAAATGGAGTTCCTTGATTAGCAACAACATGATTTATCCATGGAAGAATATGAGGTTTAGTTCAAAAAGCTTTTGAGGTATGCATTAGAGGCGACCTCCATCGATAAAATGCAAAAGGAAAGATATAGGAGAGGCGTGAGGCTTGAGATCCAAGATCGAATAACCTCCTGACAACTTACTTTGCAAATACGAACAAAGATTTCCCTTAAGAAAAATAAATAATTACAAAGAATAATATCGTATCAAATAAGATAAAGAAAATTACAAAGAGTTCCAATGGTTTTAGGGGATCTCAAAGTTGGGGTTATATTTTTCTAAAGACTTTGGTAGAAGTTCTGATAGGAGCAGATCCCTAGGGGGCAAAGGTACTGATTTTGGTGTGTAGGAATTATAAGCTATTATTGAGGATTAGTGTGGTACATGGTTATGAATTGTTTCCAAAAGAGGAATGATGAGAGAGAGGCTATAGATAGGGTATAGAGTAGTGTTGGTGATAAAAAGACTACAAAAACTAGGCACCAAGAAAAAGGAGGTCGAATAGGGTTCGTGGTAGGATAGGTAAGAATCACAGACTCCAACAACAAGAACAACACATTAGGCTTGAGTATGTTCCATTACCTAATATGGGGAATATACTATCCTGACATTATTA
>CANYCX010107094.1:0-19659 GCA_948193385.1 Breynia disticha f. nivosa
AGTTGAGAGCATCAGTCCAAGTTTCAGTCGGTATTGGCCATGACAGTGGTGGAAACGTGGCTGTGCATGGAAGAGTGACGAAACCGAGAGAGATCCAGCAAGGGGATGGCTGTGACGTCGGAAAAGAGAGATCCGCGAGGTTGAGCGAGAGAGATACCGAGAGAGAGAATTGATCGAGTGATTGAGGAAAAGATGATGGTAGTGGCCGGAGAGATCGAGACCAAGAGGGAGGTAGCAGCGAGAGGGGGAGATCTGAGAGTGGGTCGGAGAGAGGGAGAGTGAGACTGAGAGTCGAGAGGGCTACATTGTTGCGTTTAGGGTTTATTTCCAACACCGTTTTGAATGAACATTTAAAGTATACTCTTTAATAACTAGTTGAAAATTTTGTTATAAAATTAAATTTGTGTCATTTGTTTTAGCCTCCACTTGTAAAGTTTTTGCTTTAGAATCAACTTGTTGAATAATGACTTAACTAAATAATTTTTTTCTAGGTTTTGAAGTTCGAATCTTCTTTAATAACATATTATGTCATCTACGTTCAAAGTCGATATGTGCTTGTGCACCTTTTCCTCAATTTTCTTCTCATTCCATGTTCATTTTTCTAGGTTTTTTCTTCCTTTGTCAAACTCTACACGAATGCAGCAAATTGAAGCATTGTCGAACAACACACATGCAGAAGCACATCCAGAAGCTGAAGCCTATCATTAAGTCGCAAATGCTAGCTGATTGGAGTTTGTCAGAGCTGAGTGAAGTTGAGCTGAACAAGAAGGTTTGAGACCTCTCTTTTTTTGTCTTTGATTTACATTACTTAAATCAAATTTATCTTAGCGTTTAATGACTAAGAGTAATTGGTCAAGAACAATGGACAGAGGATATGTGTGTAGTCGTTTTCCTTAAGGATGGGGGTATTTATAGTCTTCGTGTCTTGCCCATCCAGGATTGAGGTTTCTAATTTGAATGCAATATAAAAACTATCTTTTAGGAAACTACACATTTTTGTGGAGTTATTTAAAACAAGGTTCTTAACTCTTAGGACAAGCTTATAAAGTTTGTCTTAGTTTAGGACATTCTTTCTTAATCTATTCTCTTTTTTCTTGGTTAAGACAAGACATTATCCATGTCTTAGTCTAAATTAATGTATGGATAATTCTTTGTTTTATACTTTTCAATTTATTTTTTTTATACTTTTAATTTACAAATTAAATGATAGAAAAATACCATACAATCATTTGATCATATATTTTATAAACTCAATTTAATAAAAAAATATCGATATTAATTCTACACTTCTAAAATTTTTCTTTTTAGAAACGTCATAACCTTTTGTTATGTAATTTTGTGTGCGATCTTGTAGGCTCATTTGTCTTGACTTAAAAGTCCAATAGACTTATTAACCTTCTACGAGCTTAATAATTACTCAAGTACGTAGATGAAATTCAACAAGAGTTAAATTCTCTGCCTAGCAGTTTTACACGATCCTTTACACTTTGGTATTGTAACATATAAGGCATTAGAATAAGTCATCCTTATTTTGTACTATCACTTTCTTGATCCCATCTGTGTCATGATATAGACAAATTATTAATTTGAATTATGAATCAATGTGAGTGATCTGGCCAAACATAACTCAGTTCACATATCAAGTGGATAGTGATATCATCTCTCTATTAAGAGTGACAATCCTTTTACTTCTTTATGACCCTCTAGCATGGACTGCAATATAGCTAATCATATTTGTATTTGCAACATTGTTACAAATCACGTTTGACATATGTGAAAATATACTAGAATCCATCTAATTCACGTAAAGACTTCAAGGCCTAGGATACTAATATAAACACCACTATGAGAATATTTATGATTTTTTGTTTACCACATAACATTCTCATAAATGCAAATACTATATAAAACTAACCTAGTATTTAAGTTCTATTTCGAGCCAACCGGGGGTGGTTTGCCACTCCACCACACCCTCGTGAGGTAGCTCCATCAGCCTCCCAGAGCGAGCCCAGATTAGTCGGGGGTCCAATGTGGCTACCGGATATCGGGTGGAAAGACAAAAAAAAATACCAGAAGCAACCTTGTAAAAGGCTAAAACGGGGACTAAGGAAAGGTATTGTGTATACTGAAGACCGAAGCTTTCGTGTGATGTAATAATAACATGCGTTCTTAAGTTGACAATACATCACAAAACTATTAAGTATAGCGTGTAAGCAGACCAAGGGATAAAAAAAATGTTTTAAGTGAAACTGATCTCAATTTTTCTTATGTGAAACACAATAACGCTAACTATGAGTAGGCAATACCTTCTTATTTTAATATTATTGTGAAACAAATGCTTAATGTTTAATTTGATAAGTTGTACACATAGGCTGTACTAGCTATGAGTAGACAAACGTTAACTTTTTGGTTAGATGTCATGATTTATAGTAGATTAATAATAGATAAAGAAGATTATTTTCAAAGATATCACTCGAGTTTATATGATGATGGATTCGAATTATAGTTCCTGAGGAGAATTGTAATTAGTCTTTTATGAAAAGATTTTGTGATATCAAAACGAGTCAAAAAAATGATATTAGGAAAATAATCTAAGGACAAATCACATTTAACCGAAAATTGAAGATGGTAAATGGACTTCTATTAAAATGAGCTCACAAATTGCTAGAAGTTCATATCGTTGATGTCTGTGTGTCCGCGCTATAAAGAAATAGAATATGATCCCTAAAAGAGATTTTAAACTCGTACTTATCATGTGCAAGTAGGAGACAAAAAAATAATTTATGTTGTTCATAACGTTGGAATTGTCAAATAAATATAATTAAGTTTAAGGACTTAATTATACTAGTTTATTTAATAAGATGATTAAATTAGAAGCATTTTATTTTTAGAGACTAAAATACAACTTAAATGTCTTTTTTATTGCCCTTTTTACCCTCATATTGTACTATACCCTAAGTGTTTTGTAAGAATAATAATTTGAGTTGATAGTTCATAATTATGTCAGTGTTTTATTAATTATTATTATTTATGATATAAATATTATAAAAATAATTTATGTTATTTTTATTATTTTTAATTATATATTTATTAATCGTGTTATGTGTTTAAAAATTCGTAATAATTGACCAAGAGATTCGTGGGTCAAACCGAGTGAGAGTCATTGTTTGAAAGCAAACCATTCCTACGTATCAACAAAGTCAGGGCATTTGGCCCCACTTGAAAAGGCGTAAAATGACGAGCTAAAATGTTCACATACAGAAAGCGTTGACTCAGATGACGCTTCTTCACCGGAGCTTAAGAATCCCGGCTACATGGGCCCCACATACTCTTGTTTTTTCCAAGATCTGCTTCTTTTATTTATACAACCATTCTAGCTTAACCAGAGATCTTGAGTTCGAGTTTTAGGTACGCAGCTGCGTTAAAATTTGGTTGAGAGAGCTTTGCCGCCCTTATGGTCGTGTCCGGCTCGAACAAAGATTAGTCTGAAGTGCTCAGAATACCTCGTGGTTCAGAAAAAAAAAATTAAAACCAACTAGTCGAACTAGTATACTGATAAGTTGGTCATTAAAGCAGTTTGATTTTATAATTCATATGGATGTGAATCGATATCAAACAGATAGAAAATCGATAAATTAGTCCAGTTTCAAGTATTAAAAAAATTAATACTTTTAAAATTTAAATAATTAATAATTATTTTTTTATTTGATCACTAGTCTAATCCTAATAATATTGAATCAATATTCTTTAATTAATTAAAATGTAATTTTTATTTATCAAAACTAAGTAAAAATAAATGCAATAGATGATCAATTCAATATCCAACCGAGATGTGCCATATTTTATTAACATATAAAATATTCATGCTCAATATAGAGGGTGCAATTTAAAGGCAGGACATGTGAAAATTTAATGCTTGACATATATAATAAATACCAAAGTTATTATTAACTACACATGAATGTATATTCTAAATACAATAAGAGTAAACTAGTTTAATAAAGCCAAAAGAAAGTGGCAAATAAAATTATCGAATTAGTTAGTCGAATTAATGAAATCTCATGAATGCATGTGAAATCTCAATGATAAAATTAAAGAAAAACAAAAGGCAAGCTAGGAGATTTGAGATTATCGATTTTGTTGGTCGAATTAGTGAATTGATTAATCGATCACTGATTTGGTCTGGTTTTATAATTCAAACTAGCATACAAGTGAACCAGTATCAAATCGATAAATTGGCCAATCAGACCGATTTTAAATTAATATTAACAATAAATTAAATAATTTTAAAGCTTAAATAATTTTATATGTACATATATATAATTATTTATTTACATTACTTCTAAATTATCGGTTCGATCAGTAAAACAACAATTCAACTAATGAACCAATCACATATTTTTTTCGGTTCGATCTCTGACCTAATTCTAAAAAAAAAAGGAATCACTATATTTATAAGAGCATTCAAACAAAACTTTTTCAAATCTGCTAAATTGAAATCCAAGTCGTCATTTAGTCAATGTTGAATATCAAGTGACACCCAGAGAGGAATGGCAACGATGGAAGTGATGAATGGACTGAAATAAATATTCATTTGTTGAATTTTATTTTAAATATATATATAAAACCAAGTGACTTATACTAATAAATTACAAATTAAAACTAAGTTGAACCATTCTTTTCTTATTTTTAATTCTGATTTTGCAAGCTGTTTCTTTAAAATTTTATTAATTAGATTTAAATATTTTTAAAAAAAAGGTAACAGTGAACCATAAAATGAATTTTTAAAAATAAGAAAAATATTTTCTATATTTAAAATAAAAATACTATATTTTGGGCACTTGAGAAAAAAAAATGATTAACCAAAAGTATTTGCTATAGTTAGAATAAAAATACTATAGTGATCAAATTTGTTCTAGTTTAACTAGAGATCTTGAGTTCGAGTTCTGGGTATACAGCTGTGTTAAAACTCGGTTGGGGAACTTTGCCGCCTTTATGATCCTGTCCGACTCGAACGAAAATTAGTCTTGAGTGTTTAAGATACTTTGTAGTTCAAAAAAAATTGAGAGTGGTCAAATCTTAGAGAGCTTCTACAAATTCTTTCGTAACTTTGACAAAAAATAAACAGCTTTTGGAGTGTCTTTGGACCAAATTTGGTCATAATAGTTTACTTTAAACATAATTTTCATGAAATTGTGTACATTTATTTTTATTTAATAAATAAATATTTGTTTGAAATAAAAAAATCATTGTACTATAATATTGTTTATACATTAAAATGAATTTAAAACATAATGGATAAATAATTAGATTAATTATTTTATGTAATTAAACATTAAATAAGATTAATTATTTGATACACATGAATAATTTTATATCCTAAAATGATTTTAACACATTATGGATAAATTCTTATCCTATAAGGAGAAAGGATATAATTATACATTATTTATATTCTTTTTGGGATGAAGGATCAATATGAAAACAGTTATAGTTTGTTCTTTGTTGAACAAAGAAAAGATTAAATGATGCTCAAGGCTTTCAAACTCATTGAAATAAAGAGATTGAACCAAGTAAGAATCATTATGAGATAAAGAGTGGTAACTTGACCTGGCATACATTATTTATGTACTGTAAAGATAAACACATTTTTTATATATAGTATCACATTATATAGGTATATTTGTCTTTTTTCAGCTGTTTATGATAAATATGTTGATATTTTCATTTTTCTTTGTAAAAAAACTTAATTTCAATAAAAACGTTTAAGGAAAGAACAAGAATAACATATAATTTAACTAATTATAACATTACAATTATCATTTTTTAAAAAATTATAAAATTCTTAGTGTGTTTATATTTAAGGGAACGAAAATTAGTCTTGAGTGTCCTCTTTCTCTCTCTTTATGTGTCTGTGCATGAGTGTGCGCACGCAGGTGTGGGAAAGAGAAATGTGTAACATACTTTTATCATTCTTAATCGATTTTTTTTGAATATAGGTAGAGGAAGTTTGGATCAAGCAACTAATTCTAATTGTAATGCTAGAACAATCTAAAGCTATATTGACAAATCTAGTCTTTTGTGAATGTTAGAGGAAAATGCTATAGAAAGATGGAAGTTGAAATTGGTTCTCAACTCTTATATGATTGGTTGGTGCCGATCCTAATTAGGCTTTGTATCCTAAGTGTTGAATTATCTTAAAAGTCTACTTTCTTTACCAAAACAAACATCCATTAGGAAGACCTACAGGGGAAGCCATTCTCAACAACCTCCTTTGATAACTTTTTTAACAAACTATCAATGAAATAGCAATAAAAAAATGTAACTCCAAAAGACTCCTTCCTCAAAACTCCTTTTCCTAATTGTAAGGAGTTTGCTTTAGTTTTTAAATTTAGAAGTAACCCCTAACAAATTAAACTAAAAGAACAAATAAAGAGCTTATAATAATGTAAACTACTAAAATACAAATTAAATAAACAAGTTAGTAATATAGTAATATTTGAAGAGATTTATATAAAGCATGTGAATATGCTATTTAAGTTTGTAATTAATTAACCAAATAGGATTTTGTGAAAAAAGAAATAACCATATAGGATTATAAGGGTGTTCGTTCGATTAGTTTGGTAGGTTTCAGTTAACTGTTCACTCTCTCTTAAAAAAAATTAATCAAATCTATTGAAATTTTTTTAATCGAACGAATTAAATTTTTTATCTTCAGTCTGTTTAATTGACCGAATTAACTATTTTTTAAAAAAAGAAGATAATATTGAATTTTTTATATAATTTAAAAAAAATTAAGATTTCTTTGTTACTTTTAAGGGAAAAACAATATAACCAAACTAAACTAACCGAATTTCAAAATTTACCAAATTAAATCGAATTTTATAATTGATTAACAATTGATTCGATTAATTAACCGAATTTTAAACATCTCTGAATAATTGTGAACTATATGGCTATTGCTCCACAGTGACTCGTTTGATCTTATTCTGGCTTATGTAATAGACATTCTATGACCTCAATTTATTACTATAAATAATCCCACCCTCCAGAAAAAAAAAATAAAAATATAATTTCACATGATAATAACTTTTTTGCAGGCCTATTAATATAATATTTACTTTGCAAATGCAGCAGTTTTGTAATCAATCCATTAATATAAATTACTTCTATGCAAAGATTTTTCTTTTTTTAATGTTATTAAAATTGAACGGTGATTGAAACGAAAAAAGATTAGGGGGTTAATTTATTAGTCGAATCAATGATTTACTGATCAAATCAGTAATATAAAAACAATACACATAAATAAATATGTATTTATATAAAATTATTTAGTTTTCAAAATTATTTAAAAAATTTTAATGTTTAAAACTGATCCGGTTCATCGGTTGAACCAGCTGGTTCATCGATTTTCACCGGTTTGATACCAGTGTATACCGAAATGAATAGAAAAATCAAACCAGACCAATGACCGGTTCACCAATTTACCGATTCAACCGACTGATTTGGTCTAATTTTCATAAAATTTCTTCTTTTACTATAAATAACACCTTTATTTAAAAAATGTAATAATAAAATTTCCCTCCTTAAATCAATTTTTTCTTTCTGTATTTCCAAATCCCCACAATTTCTCACAAAACGAAATACCAATCTAAAAAATAAATAATAAAAAAATAAATTTATTTATTTATTTATTATGACGACACACAAAAACCACACATGTCGACAAGTTGTACTCGTCTTTGGTCTTCAATTCTCCTTCCCTCTTAATTTGCCGAGTCATTTGCACCGTTTTAAAGATTCACATATCTCTCTTTTTCTTCTCTTGATTTATGGCCACAGGAAGATCAAGTGGACTCTCCATTGATTCACATCTCATCACTTCTACTCCCACTTCATCTTCCTTCTTTCTTAACCCTTTTCTGCTATATTCATTCCCTCTAGATTTTACTCCAAACTACACATTCACATAAGCTTTGACCATAATTTTGTCACTTCCATGGATGCTCCTGCAACTGCAACTCCAAGGTCTCCTTCTCCTCCTACAACAATTCAGTTCCCTGTTAGTCTCATTGATCATCGTGACGGTGATGATAATAAACGGACTGTTCTTGATGAGATGGACTTTTTTGGTAATAAGAATGGAGGCGTTAAGGCTTGTAAAACTGATATGGATAATTTGGATGACTCCATCACTCCTCCTGGATTGGAATTGAATGTAAACGTAAGTTACCCTTTTCGTCTTTCGTCTCTAGTTTTCTTGTTTTTCGATCGAAATCGTCCAGGACAATATTAATCTAATTTTCGTTGTTTGACTTTTCTTTCATCATTTATGAAAAATTTTCAGTTTAATGATGACGGTGAAGTTTTTTTTGGTTACACAGACCGGTCTAAATCTTCTGACGACGAATACTAGCAGTGATCAATCTATGGTGGACGATGGAATATCGTCGAACATGGAAGAGAAAAGAGCAAAAAGCGAGGTAATTTAAGAAACTGAAACAAAAAGAATGAGCCTTTTAAATCCTTTTAAAGAGAAATTTTGGTTTGATTAGCGTTACTGTATTATTGGTTTCAGCGAACAATGTTACGGGCTGAGCTAGAACGGATAAAAATGGAGAATCTTCGATTGAGAGATATGTTAAACCAAGTTACTAGTAATTACAGTGCATTACAGATGCACTTAGTTACAGTTACGCAGGACAAAAAGGCTGACAACAGTAACAACAACAATAGTAACGAACAAGTACGAGGTGGTAATGGTGACGAGTTAAGTGGGAAAATTGAGAAGAAAAGTAATGGAGTGGTAGTTCCTAGACAATTTACGGATCTCGGTCTTGCTGCCACCAACACTGTTGCTGCCACTGACAACGAAGAAATATCGCTGTCGTCCTCAGAAGGGAGGAGTCGCGAAAGATCACGATCTCCTCCTAACAACAACAACAACAATAATAACGGCGAGAATAGAAATAATGAAGAAGATTTGGTGTTTGATCAAGACAAGAAGGGGTTTAATAGAGGATTTGAGAGAGAAGATAGTCCTGATCATCCCAATAAGCTTGCAAGATTGAACTCTTCGAAAATTGTTGATCAAACTGAGGCCACAATTCGGAAGGCTCGTGTTTCGGTTCGAGCAAGATCAGAGGTTCCTATGGTACATCAAGTTGATTTAACTAGAGTTTCCATTAGAAGGTTGGATTTAATCTCTGTTTTTTGGTAAGCCAATTGATGTGAAAATCTTCTTCTGTTCTTTTTAGATTACTGATGGATGTCAATGGAGAAAGTATGGTCAGAAGATGGCAAAGGGCAATCCATGTCCTCGAGCTTATTATCGATGCACCATGGCTGCTGGTTGCCCAGTTCGAAAACAGGTAATCTTGGTTTGGTTTTCATTCAATGCAAATTAATCAAACTAGATTAAAGATTGAATGTAGAATCGAACGGGACGTCGTTTATTATTTCAGGTACAGAGATGTGCAGAAGACAGAAGCATTCTGATAACAACATATGAGGGAAACCACAACCATCCATTGCCACCGGCCGCGATGACAATGGCATCGACAACTTCATCTGCTGCAAGAATGTTATTGTCAGGATCAATGTCGAGTGCAGATGGATTAATGAATCCAAATTTCCTGACAAGAACAATCTTACCATGTTCATCAAGCATGGCAACAATTTCAGCCTCAGCACCATTTCCAACTGTTACATTAGACTTAACACAGAACCCAAATCCATTGCAGCTCCAAAGACAGCCCACACAATTCCAACTCCCCTTTCCGAACCCACCACAAAACCCGAATGCTGCCGCCTCCTCGGCCGCCGCCTTGTTGCCGCAGATTTTCGGACAGGCAACTAGCTGCAGCGGGTCACAAGACATGGAGGGTAATCAACAAAATTCTCTGGCTGCAGCAACAGCGGCAATAGCTTCTGATCCGAACTTCACTGCTGCATTAGCAGCTGCCATTACTTCAATAATTGGCGGAGCTCACCAAAACAATAATATTTCCGACAGTGGCACTGTTGGAAATCTCGCAGCCAGTACTAGCCATGGCAACGTTACCACTGGTAACAGCGATAGCAATGGAACGAATAAAATCAACAATTCAAGTTTTCCGGGGAATTGAAGATAAATTTTTCTTGTTATGAAATTTTTTATTGCTTTCTTTTTTTTTTATTCATTTTTTCATTTAAAAGAAAATTAGATAGTTCATTATTAATTACTTTTTGTGTTTTTTTAATATAGTTGTCAATAGGATAAAAACATGCATATTATTGATGTATTGGTTTGGCATTTATAATAGCAGGACATGGATAAAAAGTAAATAAATAAGTATTTGATTATTTGCTAATATGTTCCCTCAAGATGGTGTGCGAGATGCAACATTGTTCTTTCACGAATATCAAGCAACTGAAAACGTGGCAAAGACTTAGTTTTGTAATAAGTTGATGTTGTGATGGCATTGTTAATGCTAACAATTCATCTATAATCAATTGACTTTGTTCCTTCTAGTAAAGTTACAAGTTTCTAAATCTTATTCGTACTCGATGAAACTATTTTCTTCTTCATTGATTTCTTCTACTTATTTTTATCCTTACTTCTCACTGTCTCATTATACAACATCGGTTCATTCGTTTTGATTTCTTCCGTCACTGCTAAGGTAAAAGCAAAAAAAAAAATAGTAATATTAACATTCACACAAACCACATATCGTATTGGCCTACGGTTCTCACGCATCATTTCATTTATGCTATACTCTGTAAATCATCTTGGTTGATACCAGACTGATCTGCAATTGTCTTACTCGCAGTATTGTCATTTGGATCGTTCACCTCAAGCTCCACTATTTGGTATATATGTACCCTGATCCCTTGTAAGGTCACTAGACTCTTTATTATAGCTTAGTATAGCAGATTCATTAAAGGTTACACCTCTTCTTATAACGAATCTAAGGGACCTATTATTCTCAATATACTACAGTCTATAACCTTTTACCCCCTGTTGTATATCCTATAAATATGTGCCCTCGGCTTAAGTTTGTTAACCGTAACATGAACATATGCTTGGGAACTAAACATTCTCATAGAATAATGAAAAGGTTTTTTTTTTTGAATTATACCTCTTTTAAAGTCTTAGATCAATTGTAGTTGATGATGATCGATTAACTAGATAAGCAACAGAGTTAAATGCCTCAGGCCTCAGCCCAAAATTACTTTGTCAACTCAACGTCTATTCTCATGCACCTTGCTCGTTGAACAAGTAGTTCGTTCATCTATTCTGCAACCTCATTTTGTTGTGTCGTATGTCGCATAGGGTGTCTCACTATGTATTCCTTTCTACATAACTCATCGAATTCTTTGTTACAAATTTTAAGACCATTGTCAGTTCTAAGTGTCATGACTGCCTGGTTGGTCCATTTTTTCACCATAGTTTTTCACTTTTTCAACTCCCCAAACATTCCATCCTTACTTCTTAGGAAGTATACCCACATCTTTTGGAGAAGTCATCAATGAATGTCATAAAGTACTTGCACTTGAGACTTAAGCAGAACTGGACCCCACAAATCAAAATGTACATACTCATGCATGGATCACCTTAGTATTGTGACTACCTATACTATACTTCCTCTGACATTATTTTCTCACAACACACGTCTCATAGAACTTTAGTTGTTCGGTCTCAATACTCCCTAAAAACTATTTCCTACACTAAATTAATAGGTCATTCTCACTCATACGTCTGAACCTGCAGTGTCAAAATTCAGTAACATTATTCTTCTTTCCCACAGAATTAACCACCATAGAGCTAGGGTTGATCGTCATCTTTAATCTTAACATCTGCTTTTTGCAAATCTAGAATAATTTTGTTAAAGTTATTAAGGTGATCTTGTACCTACATATCTTCTAATATCTTCAAAGTGTGCAATCTACATCCACAAGTAAAGAGAGTATTCTTTTGATATATATGTTGTCCAAAGAGTACAATTTATGTGTTTATGAACATCTATTTATATATGTACAAGTGGAATAACCTAATTTTCAACCTGCAAGATGAATAACCTAATTTTGATATATATGTTGTCCAAAGAGTATAATTGACTTGCCTTCATGTAAGCATCACAAAAAAGGTTGACAATATAGTCGTGTCGCGGCCCGTGTCATATTACATAATCTCAAAGCAATCATTACATCCTCATGTACCTGCTCGTGTAATCACCTGAAACTTCAGATAGATCAACATGATCTAAAACACGATTAACTGGGGTTGTGTTAACCATCAATACCAACTTACACGGGTAGGCCACATGCCTTAATAATCAACCTTGATACATTTCGCCGTGATACACACTCTTCAAATAGACTTCAAATATATTATAAAATTGATTCAACTTAAAAATAAAAAAAGAATTCAAAACATTGCTGGTTCAAACTACACATAAACACTTCTTGTAACACCTCTAACGATCAATAATATCTCTAATGTTTCTTGAAACGATTGCAAAGGAGGAGCATACATTCATTAATGCCCTCCAGGAGGCGACGTAGACGCGTTATAATTCAAATTTGATTAAAAAAAAACAAAGAAATGGTGTCTTCGATGGCCCTAGAAATTAAAGTCTTCAACTTGTCAATACTACTTTTGTATGTTTATGCGAAGATGAGGTCAAGAACCAGAAGTGGACAGTAATAAAGGAACATAAATTGATTGAAACAATTAATAACTGCGTTGAAATTGAAGGACAGTGGCGTGTACAAAATGACAGTCAATAATACCATCTAAAATAGTGGTTGAAACGGGAGAAAACAACTATTAATTTCCGACAAGATATCGTTATAACAAGACTAACTCGAATCGGGTAGAGATTGGTTTGACACGGAAAGGAAGAGAAAGACTTGGTTTCTTCGTCTCATTGTCGTCTCTTCACCAATTTAATGACAAGGGTGTGTGAAGTTGGATAGATAGAATGGCTTCCCATTTCATCCATTAAACTTTAATCCTCATTCATATATATCGTTTTAGTAGTTTGAATTTTAAGCTTTTGTTTTAGTTTTTTGGTATGAGTCCCGTTATCCCTGATTCACTAGGCCGAGACTAATCCGGTTCGGAGAAAAATTCTGGGTGGTTAGGTTTCATTCCCCTCCCAAGCGACATTGTGAGGATCGGATCAAGTTCAGCCCAATCACCACTGAACCAAATCACACTTAATTTTTGCTTTAGTGAAGTGGGTGACGTTCTTGTTTTCTAACTGGAATGTGAAAGCTGAGTCTTCTGCACAGAACAAATGAAATGACATTTCTTAAAACGACTGACTAGAAATTTCATGTTGAGGCTTAGAGATAATGTGTGAACTATGATGCTGGAGAATGATGTCTTATTTTTTTTATCCGATTTTGCTTTCAATCTTAATTTAGGGATGGCATGGGGTGGGTTGGGGTCCAAGTATGTGATGTTTTTGTCTGTTTTATAATATTTTTGTCATGTTTTTGTTTCGTAATCTATTTAATTATAAAATTAATATTTTAATTTTTCTGTTAAAAAGATATAAAACTCATTTTTGCTCGATGTTGGAGATATGCTTTTTTTTTCTATTCACCGATTTATTGGTAGAACCGACTGATTCGCCGATTTTCACCAGTTCGTTCGTAAACCGATTTGAATAGTAAAACCGAACCGAATCAATGACCAGTTCACAGATTTAACCGACCGGTTCAGTCCAATTTTTATAACACTGGTTGAATTAATTAATTTATTGTTAATGTACACATTTTTACAATTAATTTTAATTGAGTATGATAATTATATAGATTAATTAATTATTAGAATAAATATAAAAAATATAAAAGAGATGATATGTTAGAAATATTTTTTTAGAGTTAAAAGAAGTAAAAATAATCGAACTAGAATAAACATTATAACTAATGTATTTGTTAATAAATTTGCTGCATCTCAGAGTGTCTTAAGTACAATATAATACTCATGTTTCTTCCAATTTATGGCCAAAACAGTTGACATATTCATGCAACAACTAAATATCAAAATCTTATGTAAGAAAAATCAGATAAAACTGAGCTAACTTTACATACCAGATTCTCTACTGTTCTGTAACATATAAGCTTACACTAACTTGATGAACAATACTAAGACAGTTTCCATGCTATTTATGTTTACTACAAGCACAAGTTTAACTCTACCAAGGCCACTACAATGGCTGAAAGTTACGCCAATACTTAAAGATGCTCATTCTGTAAAGACGATGGCGTTGGAAACCTGGATGTGCTTTTCACTTAGGCTGCTGTAGCAAACCCAACTCTCAAGTTTTCGTAGTCGAAAACAGTGTGATACTGTCCCATGAAAACATCTCCCAGGATCCTGCATCATTGTAAAGATCACATGAATAAGCAAATTACTGTTAAGAGCCACCGTCTATCTCTCTTTCCCTAGAAGATTTAAGTCCACATAATTCTAGAATAAAACAAAAGCAAAAGTTGTAGAATTGTGTAGAGCATTAGTTTAGAATATTTTAAATTATTTTAGAAGATGCAAACCTACTTTGTATGTCGGCAATGAAGGCTATAAATAGGTAATATGGTTTGCAATGTATGTGTCGAAGAAGCAGAAAAGAAGTAGTAGTGGAGAGAAATAAAAAAAAAGAGTAATAGCGTGTGTCTTTTGAATGAGCAAAAAAATTGTATTTGTGAGTTGTTTTGAGAAATAATTTACAGTAATTTTTAGTGTCCAAGTCCTCTACTTTATATTCAACAAAGTGGTATCAGAGCAAGACGGTCCGAGACTGTGTTAAGGTTCGCGTATAGTTGGGGTACTATTAAAAAAAATCGTAGCCGATCCGGGATCGGTAAGTTGAGTGAAATACAGTAAGGGACTGTGAAGCTTGTTGTGTGGGACCAAGCGTAGTCACGATGGCAGATCAAATGAGTACTCCGGGAAGTATTGAGAAGCTGAACGAGTATAACTATCGCGATTGGCGAACCTATATGAAGTCCTATCTTAAAGGCCAGGACTTGTGGGATGTAGTAGATGGAGATGACACCTCACCACCAAAAGACAATGTCCAAGCCATTAAGAAATGGAATATCAAGGCGGGTAAAGCTCTATACGCGATTCAAATTTCGATCGACAAAAACTTACTTTCAAGAATTGAAGATATAGAGACGCCCAAAGAAGCATGGGATGCTCTGGCGACCCTATTTTCGAAGAAAAATGACGCTCGCCTTCAACTTCTTGAAGGAGAGTTAATGAACGCAACTCAAGGTACACTCTCCATTAAGGCCTATTTTCAGAAAATTAGAAATTTGTGTCGAGAAATAGAACAATTAGATCCTGAATCTAAAATTGGTGAAGCTAGGATGAGAATGATTATTTGCAATGGTATAAAACAAGAATATAAAAGTTTTATTACCCTTATACAAGGTTGACATGTTCAACCTTCATTAAATGAATTAGAAAATATCTTAGCTAGCCAAGAAGCTCTATTGAAGCAAATGACATAAATTTCTATTAAAGAGAATAGAGAAGAGACATTATTTAGCAACAAAAAGAAAGGAGGAGAAAAAATTCTTCAGAAATAAAAGTAAATACAGTGTGAAAGAAAAGCTACAAGGCCAACAAAAGGGCTACCAATCAGGGGGGAGCGTCGAGCAACCATGGGAATCGCCGTACAGGATGAAGCGACGAGTGTTTATTTGTGGTAAGAAAGGTCACTTTGCTCGTGATTGTTGGCATAAAAAGAAAGAAGAAAATATCGCTACCGTCAACAAACCTTCAAATGAAAGTGAAGAAGAATGAGATCTTCAAGCATCCTCTGTAGTGGAAAAATCAAAGGAGGAGGTCACACTTTCTGCTCAAAGTAAAAAATCCATTAACTACAAGAATGACTGGATTGTGGATTCTGGATGCTCAAACCACATGACGGGAGACAAAGAAAAATTGTCGAGCATGTCAGAATAAAAAGGCGATCGGGTTGTAGTCGCCGCCAACAATTTAGAGTTGCCGATTGCACATATCGAAAAAACGATGATAGTTTCTCGACACAATTCACAGCTGGTTCAACTTCAGAACATCTACCACATACCAGAGATGAAGAAGAATCTACTGTCTGTATCACAGCTAACAGCTTCGGGAAACTATGTGGTATTTGGACCAATGATATGAAGATTTATAAAAGTTTTAAACCTACAAGCACGCCATTACTGGAAGGAAGGAAGATGGAGTCAGTGTACGTCATGTCTGCACAAAAGGCATACGTTGATAAAACTCGAAAAAGTGAGACAGTTGATTTGTGGCACGAACATTTGGGACACGTCAGCTATCACAAGTTGAACGTTTTGATGAAGAAGTCCATGCTCAAAGGTCTTCCTCAAATAGAGATACGAGGAGATATAGTTTGCGCTGGTTGTCAATATGGGAAAGCACATCAGCTACCATACGAAGACTCCAAGTTTCATCCAAGAGAGCCCTTACAATTAATTCATTCAGATGTCTTTAGTTCGGTGAAGCAGCCCTCCATCAGCGGCTTCAAATACATGATCACATTTATCGATGATTTTTCAAGGTACATATGGGTAGACTTCATGAAAGAGAAATCAAAAGCTCTAATCAAATTTAAAAGCTTCAAAGACAGGGTAGAAAGCAAAGTTGGCAAAAGAATTCAGTGTCTGCGCACTGATAATGAAGGAGAATACATGTCATATGAATTCTCCAAATATCTAGAGGAATGTAACATACGACGACAATTGACTTGCCCGAATACTCCACAACAAAATGGAGTAGCAGAACGGAAGAACAGGCATCTTGCAGAAATATGCAGGAGCATGTTACATACTAAGAATGTTCCTCCTCGGTTCTGGGCAGAGTGCATGAAGACAACGACACATGTTATCAACCAGCTACCACAAGCAAAGCTCAGCTTTATCTCGCCATTCGAGAAGTTGTGGAACAAATGACCAACGGTGAGTCATTTCAAAGTATTTGGGTGTGTTTGCTACGTTTTTGTGTCTGACCAACAACGAGAGAAGTTCGATAAGAAAGCAATTAGGTGTATATTTGTTGGTTATGATGACCAAAGGACAGGTTGGAAATGTTGCAATCCAGTAACTAGAAAATGCTACATCTCTCGCAATGTAGTATTTGATGAGATGTCGTTGTGGTGGTCTCCGGAAGCAGTAGTATTGCCAGACACAAAAGAGATAGAAGAAAATTTACAAGAAAGAGTCGGGCAAGAATCAAAGACAAAGAAGGACATCGGGTCAGATGAAGAAGTTACATTGGTGAAGTCACCAAGAAAAGAAAGATCTCCCTGGCGTGAAGGAATTCACGAAAAGGTTTGTGAAGAAGATCGTTGTAGACAAATTGAAAGCGACGAAGAAGATAAAGATTCAGAAGATTCGACACCACAGGTGCGAAGATCAACGAGGCAGAGTGTGAACCCCAATTTCCTTAAAATCCATTTTTAATATAATACAATTTTAGGACCCTATTTTTTTTTCTTTTAAAACATTTTACAACCGCACTTATAATCAAAACAAATAAAATAGAAGTACATATATGTATATATAGCAAAATAGTAGCATATGCATTACATCAAAACCAAATCCAATACATCCGAAAACCGAGTACGCGGAAGCAATGATTTTTGGTTTAAAAAGGATGCACATGTTAAAAGCCTATACTGTCATATATATGGCTATACAAAATCCAAAATGTGATAAATCCAAAATGTGCTAGAAGCCAACCTAATCCGTCCATATCACACGTCGCGCTCCGCTCCAAAATCAAATCCCAGCCGCTACTGACGATCTGCACATAATCCAGCAATGACAGGTGAGTATATTTTATATACTCAGTAAGCTTTCCTTTAATGTCTCTACATGTCGGGGTGCAGGGGAGAATTCAACCATTCCGGCCTTAGTCCCCCTCAAACCATAAATGACACCCTAAAGCCATTGCACAACAACACTCATAATCCATAATTCAATTCAATTTTTAATTCATCCACTTTAGATGCTCAACCACTAAGAAACAACATTTTTACACATTAGAATACATTAGCCAGGTATTAGGATATTATTCGAATAAGTCTGAGGGTTGAAAACAGCTAAAATTGCATTAAAATCACTGTTTCCAGCAGAGCATGATCGTGCTCGTACCCGAGGCACAACATGACCTCGTGTCGTGTCCTAAACTTTGGGCCGTGCTCTGAGCACGCCCTCCAGTTTGAGCTCGTGCCTGAGCACTGCACTTGCCCAAACCAGCCTGCAACTCCATTTAAAACACATCAATAATCCTCTAACTCATTCTCATACATTTCACTCACATCCAAAACATCATGATTAATTAATTTAACTCATTTCACACTTCCACAAATCAACAACCACATTTCACAACATATATATATATATATAAAGCATACATGTCTTACTTAATTCTTTCATTTCCACAAGTCAAGCAACCCTCCAAATTAAATCTCAACACAATTCAACCATTCCATCAATATAAACCAAACATGTTATAAAGCATCCATATAAAATTAACTCAACATAACATCAAGTCTCCCAATATATATATATACAACATATCATCAATTATGCCATCAATATTTCGCTTTCAAAACAACATCACTAAATAATATGAATGCATTATGCGAATGCCAATGAATCACACAATGCAAATGCTCCGGAGTCTTATTTCGCGAGGGAGAGAGTCCACTCGATCCCTGCGCCTTTTGGGCAACTTACCCCTCATTTAAACGCGAGAGTCCACTCACTATTCTTGCGCATATGGGCAATTTACCCCCTTTTTATTTTTTTCATTTGAAGAGAGAGTCCACTCATCTTCTGCGTATATATGGGCAACTTACCCCTCAATTTCATATTCCATGCGAAATGCTCGTAATGCCATACAATTATGAAATGAATGAATATTACCATTCTCAAGCCGTAGCCATAAAATCTAAAATGAGCATTCGAGCATTAACCACAATGCAACATGTATCAAGTCACAACACTCGATTTCTGCAATTCACAAACCAAAAGCTAACACGCCAAGTTTCATTCAACATCCCCAACAACATGCTTTTCAACAAAACAAGCATCAAAGCAAGGCAAAACAATCATATATACATCCGTTACCACACTCCATCAACAAGCACAATATTTGGTTCCTATGAACACATTTCGAACCAACGCAATCATGCCGCAATGTATCACATTATCAATAGTTCACATTTTACACACTTACCATACAATCTATTCTTATCAAGGTTCAATTCACTTTCATTCCATATCAAGCACAATTCACAAGACAAACAACATATAAGCAATATCGAACACAAGTAAGTGACAAGCGACACTTACCTCGGGTCTCGGGGTTCAATCCGCCGCCCGAATTCCGGTTTAGATCGCGAATATCGTTACCTACACGTATAAAATTCACATTTCTATCAAACAACACAATACATGTCATTTAAATCATTTCCTACCAATTTTCTCCAAAAACCCCTAAAATTCCCAAAACCTAAATCCCTTGAATCTTACGAAAACAGACGTTTTTGGATCAATGGTGTATAGGATATCGTTCCACCTTCAAAACCTAACAAAACCCTACACAATGCACCTAATTTGCAACACATTTCAATTACGAAT
>CANYCX010107293.1:0-12912 GCA_948193385.1 Breynia disticha f. nivosa
TCCCTAACTAAAACCTAACAAAACCCATATCAATTAACCAATTTCGTTCAACAAAACTCAGAATTTAAAGGAATTTCTTACCCTTTTCTTCTGTCAACCCTAACTCAAGAAGAATATGATAGAGGGAAGGTAATTTATGGATTGTGGGCGTTTTTCTTGATGATTTCCGAGTGGGAATGGCTTAGGATTGAGGTTGGGACATGTGGGAAGGATTTTGGGACGGTTTTGGGAGTATTTGGTCTGATTTTCGTCTCTTTTTCTCTCTCCCCGACGAACATTCGCGTCTGATTTAATGAGTCTGCCAGAAGTGGCAAACGGCCAAGGCAAACGGCCTCATGGCCGTTCCCTCCGCCCGTTTCCACTCCTGGAGATTGGTTTGAGGGGGAAACGGCCATGCAGGCCGTTCCTTGGCCGTTTTCGGCCAGTTTTCGGGCAATTTTTGACGAATTTACATTATTTTAACTTGGTATTTTCGGGGCGTTACATTATCTATACGGTGAGACTTTTCAGATTTTCACTGATCATAAAAGTATGAAGTATGTTATGACACAGCGAGAGTTAAATCTTTGACAGAGGCGGTGGATTGAGTTCTTGAAAGATTGCGACTGCTTGATTAAGTATCATCCTAGGAAACCGAATGTAGTCACTGATGCACTTAGTAGAAAAGAGAAAGGGGATGATGATTCAGTTACTTATAGAGCAGAGTCTCTATTTGCTTTAAGAGAGTTACGAGTGCAGTTGTATTTGGTTAAGGTTTAGATGTTGGCAAACATCAGAGTACGGCCTCAGATGCGAGATTTGATTACATCACGCTAGAATGAAGAAAATCACTTGATGCAAATCAAAAAGAAAGTGGAGCGGGGAAAGGTACCTACTTTACACTGACTTGATGAAACTGGTGTTTTGTATTCTCAAGATAGATTATGTGTTCCAGATATTGCAGAGTTGAAGAACGAGCTGATGAAAGAGGCTCAGTGTTCTCCTTTATCAGTTCATCCAGGTAGTAGGAAAATGTATCGAGATTTGTGCGAGTTGTATTTGTGAGTACATAGGAAACGAGAGATAGCAAAGTTTGTTACTAGATGTCTCCAGTGTCAGCACATAAAAGTAGAACATTAAGCTCCAGTGGGTAAATTGAGACCACTTGAGATTCCAGAGTGGAAATGAGAGAAGATCATCATGGATTTTATTATCGGGTTACAGAGGACGTTCTGACGTCACGATGCTATTTGGGTTATTGTTAACAGACTGACGAAATCAGCTCACTTCTTGGCTATCCGACAGGATGACACGTTGGATAGACTTGTTGGATTGTATATTGCTGAGATTGTAAGATTACATGGTGTTCCTATATCTATTTTGTCTGATCGTGATCCTAGGTTTACATCGCGATTCTGGCAGAGTTTTCAGGATGCGATGGGTACTCATTTGAGGTTTAGTACGACTTTCCATCCTCAGACAGATGGTCAGTCATAGAGGACAATTCAGACAGTAGAGGATATGTTGCGGCATGTGTTTTGGAGTTTGGACGTAATTGGGACGATCATTTACCTCTGATTGAGTTTGCATACAATAACAGTTATCATTCTAGTATTGGTATGAAACCTTACGAGGCATTATATGGGAGACGATGTTGTAGTCCAGCATACTGGGATGTTGAAGGTTTGAGACAGATAGAGGGAACAGAGTTGGTTCACCAAACTCTCGAGAAAGTAAATGTAGTAAAAAGATGTATGCGAGCAGCTCAGGATCGTCAGAAGAGTTACTACGACCGACATCATCGAGAGGTAGAGTATTCGGTCGGGGATAAAGTTTTCTTGCGAGTTTCACCCTGAAGAGGTGTGATTCGATTTGGGAGATGTGGTAAGTTGAGTCCTAGGTATATCAGACCGTATGAGATTACAGAGAGTGTGGGACCATTAGAATACAGGTTGAGGTTACCAACAGACTTGTCCCAATTACATGATGAATTCCATGTTTGTATATTGAGACGGTATTGATCAGATCCTAGCCACGTGTTGAGTGCTCTAGAGTTGGAGATTTCTAACGAGTTGACGTACGAGGAGGAGCCTATTGAGATTTTGGACCTACAAGTGAGACGCTTATGGAATCGCGAGATTCTGATGGTTTTAGTGAAGTGGAGTTTTCATTCACCAAAAGAAGAGACTTGGGAGGTGGAGTCAGATATGCAATGACAGTATCCATATCTGTTTCCTAATTCTACATCGGATCATTGAGGTACATTTTGATTCTAGACTTTGATATTGAATGTTATGATTTAGGTTTGCTTCTAAGTTCCTTGTTTTGAAATTTCAGGGACGAAATTTTCTAAGTGGGGGAGAATTGTAACATTTCGGGAATTTTTCATTGTAAATTATGATTAATAAATGTTTAAACATCAATATATAAAGGTTAATCACAGGTCGATATAATGTTGACACGAAATAAACGAAGAAAATTGGAGAAATGCTGAAATTGGGAAGTACGCACAGTCATGCCGACCACGTGTACTTGACATTCCACCACGCATGGATCCCAATTTTGCTGGAAAAAAATATAAGTTACATAGTTACGGAAACTAATCCTCACCTTCATTTACCAAACATTTTCTACAGCAAAAATACGATAGAGGAACTGAGAAGAGGAATTTTTAAGTGGTTTTGGTTTTATTTCTTGCAATAATCAACCCAAGTACAAAGGTAAGGATTGTCATGGTTAATTTCAAGTTGATAGTTTGGTATTTTTTGAATAGTATGAGATAAATGGATGGTTTTGGTTACTGGATATGATGGTAAATATGGGAAAGAACCTGCAATTGAGGATTATTTTGAGGAAGAAGCATTGATGAAAAGAGTAGAAAACTTAAGGTTTTAGTAAGGTTGACAAATGGTTGAAACTGAAATTTGTAAACCATGTTAGATTCTTATGTTTGAATAGAATTAAAGCTAGAAATAATGTATAAATGGTGAGTTAATTCCTTGTATGTTATACATTATATACAGGATGATCTTGGTGACTTTGGAGTTGTATTGAGTTGTGCTTCCTTGTTGAATTTTCTTTGTTTAGAAGTAAGTGTTCTTACGCTTACTAAACTAATTCATAACTAATTTGGATCTATGTTAATTAGGCAAAGTAAAGATTGTTGGCCTATAATGTATTGTTGAGATTCTTAGAATTAGACGAATCAAATTAAAATGGTGGAATGGATTAATGATATGATAACAAACGTGGTTGGTTGACTTGTTTGCTTTAGTGTTATACTAATGGAAATGGTATGGCAGTGAGAAGTTAACATTGAG
This sequence comes from Breynia disticha f. nivosa, assembly GCA_948193385.1. Taxonomy (NCBI): domain Eukaryota; kingdom Viridiplantae; phylum Streptophyta; class Magnoliopsida; order Malpighiales; family Phyllanthaceae; genus Breynia; species Breynia disticha. The sequence goes on from CANYCX010107293.1 coordinate 3,300, forward strand.
TTAATCTATCTTTGTTTCACTTTCTATAATTCTGTGACCCTGTGTGGTATATTATGAGAGTGAAATGGATTGTTTACCTGTGTGGTATTACTTGATTATATATTAATTGAATACCTGTGTGGTATTATTTGATTTACTCTGTGTGGGCTGAGCTGTGTACTGTGCTATGTACTGTGCTGTGTGTTGTGCTGTGTGCTATGCTATGTACTACGTTGTGTGCAGAATGAAATTCATTCTAATGTTATGTGCTGATATGAATGTCATTCATACGTATACATCAACATATGACATAAACATCTGTGTGACACGAGCCTGTGTGGCAATATGATTCCTGTGTGGATAAAGGATTTACTGTGTGTTATCCTGGACTTGCTGTGTGCTATTGTTCGTATTTACGAGCTTTGCTTAGAGCTGTGTGCTGAGGCTATATGTCATACCTCTATTGTGTGTGATAGAGGATTTCCACTGCTGTGTGCTATGATGGACAAAACCTGGGGCATTTTGTGTGAATTTACATTATCATTCCATTTCATACATTTACATTCACATATGTATGATAAATAATAGATCCTATGTGGATATAGTTACTTGTGTGGTCCGTATTGATCTGTGTGATCTTACTAAGGCTGTGTGCTATTTTATTGTAATATTGTGTGCTATATTAAGATCTTATTGATCTAGATGAGTTAGAAAAACCTGTGTGGTTGGTAGCTGTGTGCTGATTGATATCTGTGTGATTTGTTTGACTGGCTTACGGGGATGCCATAGGGAGAAGATAAATAGGCACGTCCTCGTGCCGATTTATATTTTTCCCCTGCACATCATTTAAATTATATAAGCTGAGAATTCTTATTGAGTATTTTATACTTACCCCGTTTATTGTTTAAATGATTGTGCAGATCATAAGTAGCTGTTGTTACTGGACGACAGAGTTGATCAGTGTTCTCTGAGCTTATGTCAGAGGTCGAGCTTCAGTTTGCATTTTTTATATTTTGGTTTTGTACATATGTTGTACATTTGTACATACACACATGATTTGAGTTTGAATGTTTTTCAAACTGTTTTCTTCCGTTTGTATTTGATTTTGAACTTTTTAAATGAAATGGGCCGAGGTTTGTAAACTGAGCGTGTATATATATCTTTTCTCTCTCCTTTATTCTGTTATCAGATTTGATTTTATATTATTTCTTCTTTAAAATGTATGTTTATCAGGGAAATCAGATTTAAAAAATGAGCACAACCAAGTAGATTGCCACAGTTAAATTTTTATGGAAAATCATGGTATAGAAGAGTTGACATTAGAGACAGAGGACATGATGCGAAAGGAATATCCTTAACTATATACTAGTGAGTTTGAATTTCAATTATTTCCATAGCATACAAATAGAACATAAAGAACACATGATAAATGATCAAAAGGATAATGAAATTAGTATTAGTATACATAAAGGAATTTATATGAATAAGTATATGAAACATTGTTAGAATTTTACAGGTTGAATTTAGGTGTTTTACACACTAGGCATGCCACTCAAAACGGTAGGCATGCTCTTGGAAAACTATGAGCACACTGTGCTATTTCATACGATGGGCCTTGATGGCAATATACCTTATGCTGCCAATGGTCAAATATACGTATCAGTGGAGTAGTTGGCTTTAAGAGCCCCAAATGACGATCCCATAGGGATATAGTACTAGGTATTAACTATTTGATATTATTTAGCCTAAAAAATAGAATGAGAACAATTAAAAACTACTAAATTAATAATTAAATTAATAGGAATTAAAAACTAAGAGATTAAAAACAACTATTAATGAAAACACTTATATGATTAATCCCCAAAGTTGTTTAATTCTTAATTGGAATTACAATTACTATTATTGTTATGACTAGACCATTACAATTCCTAAATTATATTAATCACTCTCTGAAGGTAATTAACATCTAACATTAACTAATTTAACCTAAGTTGTTTTTCTAAATTAATCAATTAATATTGCACTAATGTTCTATGAATTACTCTATTAAGTTTTACCTTAATCTGGAGAATTATGTCGATCTATCTCTAGATTAACTTGCAACTCCTTTTAATTATGAGTGATCTATCGTATATTCGATCTCTAAATTATCCCTATACTAACCAATATGTCAATTGCAAGTGTGCATTCAAGCAATCAACAATGACAACATAGATCATAATTAAATCTCAGTCAATAAACAATTCAACAATTAAACTAAAATCCAATATTTAGTCCAAAAAGCAATGGTTCATCTCAACGACTACATGAACTTGGGCATTTAGCTTCCATTTAGCGTCCAAATGAATTGGACGCTAAATTCATGCCTAATTTAGTGTCCACTTGGACACTAAATGAGTGGACTCCTGCAACAGTGATGCGAAAAAATTTTGGAGCCAAATTCTCGCCAAATTTAGCATCCACGTGGACGCTATTTTACATCCATGTGGACTATAAATTTTGGACCCGATAAATAGTGAAGCGAGAAAAAAGCCCGCCAAAAATAGCGTTCAATTTAGTGTCCAAGTGGACGCTAAAAATTAGGGTCCATGTGGAAGCTATTTTGGCAGTTTTTCCCTCCAAATTTCCTTATAAATAGGCTATCATACTTGGTTAAATTTGTATCCTAAAAATTTACTGTAAATTGATTTATATGTAGTTCGTGATGAAGAAAACATTGAAGCGTTGGTTTTTTGGAGCGTTTCTTCTTTCGAAGGCTTAGCGGATATAACTGTAAGTGTTAATTTAATGAAAGCTTTATATATTTCTAAATTTTATATTTCTTATTTAGTCTTTTGCTATTTATTTAGGTGTAATTTTGAAAGATATCCATATTAATTAAAAGAAAATGTGTGAGTGGATGTATGTGAGTAATATTAAGGGATAATTGAACAACCTATGGAGTTCTTCATGTCGAATGATACTTTCGATGTATTTAATTCATCCATATGTTGTCCTTGTAAGAGATGTAAGAATATAAACTTTTAAAGTCCAGAGAAAGTGAATGAACATATTATTTATCGGGGGTTTGCAAGCAATTACTATTGGTGGAATTCACACGGAGAGACAGAGGAAATGTTTAATATGATATTGAATGAGTGTTGATGACATGTAGGTGGTAGCCGTTGTAGTACTTATGATGTGAACCCGATAAATTATAATGTTGACGATGCTCCAGTTTTTCAGATGAAACAATTTGGGATGAATATGTAACAGATAGTATACGATGGTTTTGGTGTTCGTCCTAATATGAATATTGATTATATTCAGTAGAAAAATGATGAAGAAGATGTTAAGAACACTCAACGCATGCCGGAGCCTCCCAAATTCGGAGGCTCATCGTATGTACGATATGTTAGAATCTACCTATAGACCATTATGGTCTGAATACGATATAAGTTAATTAGCTGCGCTGAGAGAGTTACTTAGCCAAAAATCCAAATTGAAAATAACGAAGCGGGGATATGACATATTATCAGATTATGCAAGATGCATTTCTCATCCGGAGAAAACGTTATCAGAGACATATTCTGACATGAGAAAATTGGTTGAAGTATTGGGTTGTCGTACGAAGCTATTGATTCTTGCAAAAATGATTGCATGACTTATTGGGGCGCGAGTTAAATGAAGAAAGACTATGATGTTTACATGCGAAAATACCAATCATATTATGCAAGCTTGAGAGAATATTTCCACCCAGCTTGTTTGATTCGATGGAGCATTTGCCAAGTCATTTACAAATAGAAGCATCTTCGTGCGACCCTGTCCAGAGAAGGCATAGACCCAAAAAATTTATCTATTTTCACATATCTTGGAGGTACATCTAGCAGATATGTTCAAAGACACCTAAGTGATGAGGAGTACGACTTGATTCAAACTTACGTGTTATTGAATTACGAAGAAATTGAGCCTTTTGTTGAGTAAGTTTGTGATTTATATTTATTGAAGTACTTTATTTACATGCTCAATCATAATATATAGGTAACTGAAAGGTTTGTAATTCATATGTAGATATTTTTTGACATGCATTGTAAGGCCCACACATACAAACATCAGTGAGGAAGAAGAACAAATTATTTTAGACACACAGTTTCATCAATGGATACGCATCTTTGTAAGAAATATTTACATATATACGTGTCCAGGTTGACACCCCAGTAGCACGTACCATAGCAAGTCATCACATTGATTCATTTGCCCGAGGACCGGCTCGGATTGTTCAGACATTTCCTTCCTACATTGTTAATGGATATCGATTTCAAACTAAAACACATTCAGCAATAAGAGTGACAGACAATAGTGGAATTTATGTTTTGGGAAAGACTTTTGGAAATGATGAAGAGGATTACTATGGCGTGTTAGACAAAATAATTGACCTTAATTATGTCTTGCTAACATTAAAGTACACAATTATCTTCAACTGCACATGGTTTGACACGACTCGCCGTGGAAGAAGCCGCATAATTCTGCACATTAAAGTTATTGATGTCATGCATAAAAAATACTGACTCATTTTTGCACACAAAGAAGCACAAGTATATTTTCTTGAGTAGACCAGAGTCAAATGTGTTGATTATGATTGGATGGCAGTGTGTAAGGTCAAATCATGTATTCATTCCATAGACAAAGATAATGACAGCAATAATTGCCTCATCGTCATTCCTGAAGCGTTCCAACAAGACATTGGAACACCTCGTGTTATTGATGATCCTTATGATTTTTACAATCTTCCACCTAGACATGATCCAACTGGAACAATTATTTTCACATAAAATGCCAAAGAAGATTCAAGCAACGAAACAACAACTCTAGAGGAAGAATTTGATATCAAATAAAATACTGAGGATGATGAGCAGTAAAGTTGTTAAATATTATTATAAAAAAATATACATTAGCATCTATGTAGACATAAATTACAAAAATTAGAGCAAAGTCGTGCCACGTTGACGCGAGTCAATTAGCATCCACATGGACTCTCATTACCAAATTTAACATCCACGTGGATGCTAAAAAATCCCCCATTATATATATGCAGAACTTTCTCTCCCTTCTCACTTTTTTACCTTAAACTCACTTTCAACTTTTGGATTCTCTCATTCTGGTAACTTTGGCATAAAGTAAGTTTTGTACTTTACATTAAAGTCGTTAGTATTATTATATTATTGTTATTATTTAATTTTTTTGCAAATAATTTAGGATTAAATTAGGAAATTAGATTAGTTTAGTGAATTACATTAGTTTTCGTGAATTGTTTGGTATAATGTTTAGTATAATATTTAATGAATTGAATTATTTTTAGTTTCTTAAACATTGTTTTTATGAATTAAATTACATGTCAGCGAATTAAATTAATTTTTGTAAAATTTTCAATATGTCTGGTCATAGAGCTACTAGTCATGGTAGGCGGGGCACTTGTTCCCCATGAGGGTCAGCTCCCCCTGCACCTCCGTAGGGGTCACATCCTAATGATGCGCCTGCTCACCCCTGCTGATGGCGGCTATCCCTTGTACATCTCCTAGCCCTTCCCACTTATCCTAGATCCCGTCTTTCATGCCTCCAACAATGCCTCCTCACACTCCTCTAGGCTCATCACATTTTACACTAGCATTGTCTTATGTGCCACTGATGGTGGCATCCGCAGATCCAGATTTTTTATTTTTCGAATGATGATTTCGATATTGACGTCATTGCTGTAGATTTTGGATTTCCAAACTCCGCTCCTTTGCCTCATATGACTGCTCACTCGGACCCTCTACCTGCACAATATGATCAGTAAGCATCCACTTTCACTGGCTATCCTGCATGTTGACCTTCGTAGTCACAAGGTTTTTATCCTGACGCCTTCTTTTAGTTGACTCGTCGTCTGGATGACAAGTAAGTAATTTGAATATTATTCTATTTTATTAAATAATTTCACTATTAATTAATTTTTTCAAAATAATTATTGAAACCACTATAGATTGGACCCTCGCAGCGACATCAGCCGATATTCCACATGGATCATCACATCATGACCCGATCCGACAGCTAAGAAATTTAGAGAGGGTAGTGCAGAAAGTAAACAACGATTGTTCGAAGCTTGGAAGGTAAAATATTATGTTTAATTTTTATTAAATTACTAAGTTTAATGTTTTTTCATTTGATAATTTAATTAAAATTATAGCGCAATTTCCACTGGGACCCCTCAACTCCGAACTTGACAGAAGAGGAAGTACAAAAAAGTAGGAAAAGCAGGTTGTCCATATATACGACGAAAGAGTTTAGATTTTTTATTGATGAGAGGTCGGCATATGTTCATGTAAGTTATATTGAAATTTCTTTTGTCATTTTAGATTTTTTATTTATAGCTTTCATATTGTTGTATCAGACATGCATCAAGTCAGCACTCGACCACCAATCGTCGGAGGGCAGCACCAACTACATGGACCAGTATGATGCCTACCTACAGGTCGTAGGCTGGGATAGCCCTTGGGTGTCATTTTTCAGCGATGCTGCTACAGATGTTTTGTCGAGAGGATTAGAATCCTCGCTGAGACGCCACACGTCTATCGGAGCTCAGCCGAGAAACCAGCAGCTACGTTCTCAGGGCAAGACACTAGAGGAGTAGACGGTAGAGATGCAACGACATATGCAAATATTCTTCAGTGACCGAGCGCACACATATGATGATCTGTCTGCTTTCCAGTGGCCACCTCCACTACAGCCTTCGCCCACTTTATAATCTATATATTTATTTTATTTAGTTTTTTAGTTATGTACGAATATTATACGATATTTTTATTATATATATTTTAGTTTATTATTCCATTCACTTTTTTATAAGATCTTTTAAATTTTTCATTTTAAATATTAATTAATAAATATTAATTAATAATAAATTTAAATTAATAAATTAATTAAAAATAATTAAAAAATTAAATTGAATTTTTAATTTATTTTTAAAATAGTGTCCATGTCGACACTATTTTAGCGTCCACGTTCACGCTAAAATATAGCATCTATGTGGATGCTAATGTATTAGCGTCCATGTGGACACTAAACTATTTGCCTCCTCGTGGACGCTGAAAGTGTAGCGTCCACATATGCACTAAATACACTAGTATCCTTAGCGTCCACGTGGATGCTAAATGCATTTAGCGTCAACAATTTATGCGTCCAAATTTAGCGTCCAGCTTTTGCATGCTAAATGCATTTAGCGAACAAAAACCATGTTTTTAGCTTCTAAAATAGTTAAATTTTGTAGTGAACCTAAACGTATAAATAGTTTATTTCATAATTAAGGGAAAGACTACAGAAAAGATAAAAGGAGACCAATTAACCACGAAGAAATCCATGAGAATACTGTTGTAGTTGACTAATCTTCTCTTTAATCTTCGCTGCTCTCCTCTCCTAATCATGTTGTTCACCTTGGCCCTTAGAGACTTAGGTTCTGCCTATCTAAAAATATGGTGGAGGCATGATAGGATGATGTAATAATAGAGTGCTTAATGATGAATGGTGGATGCTTAGTTAAAAAACCCTCTTTTCTCTTTTTTCCTCACGCGACCCTAACCAAGACAGTTGAATAAGAGACGACTAATGTCCGTGTACTGGTTGTAGTTCATTCGTGTATTGGTCTAGCTCCTCGTGTTGTGTGCTAAAACTTTACACTAGCACGTTGACATTCTAGTATTTTTTGCCATTATCTGTGTACTACATGTCTGTCTGTGTACCTCGTAGGAATTGTACGAATTTGTATTCTTTTAACTCAATTTTGTTGCATTTTCATCCATAAGTTGTACGGAGTTATTACCTAACATATGAATGATGAAACAAGGGATAAATAAACAATTTTCAATGATAAACACTTGGAATACATGCGAAAAATACGTTTAGTGTATGCCCTAGCACAATACATTGTTTGTAACTTTTATTATTCGGTAATAAAATTATGAGGCATTATTTTATCACTTCATGTATTGACCTGTGGTATGCGTTTGATAAAATATCCAAAAATTTAAGTAAGCGCTTGAGGTATCAAGGTTGATGACCTTCATAGTAAAACCTAGAAGTTATGCGATTAACATTCTAATAACCCTAGTCATTTATATCCATGAGATGAAAATCAATTAATACTAACATGTATTTTGTAGGTGATCATGTTGTATAGGTCACAGATATTTAGGATATCTAGCAAAGTGCATAGGTACAATGCAGGACATTGTACTTGGAGAGCGATCACTATTTTCAATGTCAAATATTATCCTTAGACTAAAAATCACTTTGTCTCGTATTGTGATTTTTAATGTACTTTAACATATGCCTAACGTGACAATAAAAGGTTGACCAGTGTGGGTATGATCGGGTATGATAAGAATTACAAGTAAGAGCATGAGTGAAGTGAAAGGATTAACCCTCTCATGAAAATGAGAGCAGATATTGTTGGCCGCTTAATAGACAAGATTGGGAAGAGTGTGGCCACACCCAAATGAAATGATTAGGTCATTTATTAGAACTTATAAATTTGTCATAGAGATCAAGAAAGTGATTTAGTGCTCAGTAAGGGTGTTTGGGACATGTCTTATGCTAATCATGATATTGGAGGTTGAGGGACGAATTTTAATTGTAGTAGGTATTGACATCGCTCGTCAGCTATTTAGTTTAGGATGATCATAGTGTCTTACCAGAGACCCCCTATGATTTATGAATCATTAAATTCATTACCTTCATTAAATAGTCCTGCAGATCGCACATTGATAACGAAAAACCAAACAAAGTGTATTTTTGGGTTTTCACCTTACGTGATTTTAAGATAAAGATTATTTATAAAATATGATGTCTTAAGTGAAAATATGTAAGTAGATAAATAGGAGAAAATTTAGGAAGCTTCTCTAAAGTTAAGACAAGGTTAATGTGAGATGACTTAAATGATAATTCTTGTTAATTATCCACATTAAGAAACACGACAATAGAGGTTGTTTTTAATAGAATTTTATTTTAATTAAACAATTAACAAAGTCCTAATGGCATTGGATTGTTAAGAGGTGTAATGCTTTAAAACTCTTATTTATAAAACAAAACAAAACCCTAGTCTTTCATTCACATGTGAGTCGTCCCTTTCAAACACATCCCATTACTGTGAGTGTCCACTAAAGATTCATAAAGATTGATTCTTAGTTTTTTCTCCAAGAGGGATGTGAGATTAAGAGGCTGGTCATAGCGACTGATCAACGTGGTGCCTTTAGTTTCGCAAGATTCTCATCGGTTTGACAAGAAATAAGGTAAACTGAATGTCCTATTGTGCTAGTACACTTTTTGCTAATCCGTGTGTTATATTTTGTTGAGGAATCATGTGTGGGATTATTTTTCGATGTCATAAAGGTCGTCTCAGAGTATTCTAAGGTGTTAGATACTCGGTTTTTCCCACATACCAATCGGCCAAGAAGAAGATATTCAACTAGGTGAGTTTTTGATGGCCTAAAAATGCAACGTGCAAGTGGACACAATCAAGTAGTATAAAACGAGTATTTAGACTCGAATATCGAACCCAAGAGACAATAGAATTAAATTCAGTTTGTTTCCCATTAAATCTTGCAAGAATTGATTTGGTTTTCTA
>CANYCX010107348.1:0-30632 GCA_948193385.1 Breynia disticha f. nivosa
CAATTTGAATACTCTCTACCTGACTCACAATGTTATCAAGCTCTACACTAGTACTTACCATTACATAGAAAGTGAACAAAGGGACTTTTAGACTATAATACAAGAGATAAGAGAAAAAGAAGAAACAGAAGAAACACAGTACTCAACATGGAGACAAAATAGATATGTTCTGTAAACACCTCTAATTAATGAAGCTTAATAAGTAACTAAACTGATGGTTTAAGAAGCAACAGAAGACACTAAACTGGACAAGAATTTGCATTACCTTGGAAAGCCAGACAAAAAAAAAGACAAGTATAACATAAGACCTGATTAAGGCATCGCCCTTATTTGAGTTCTTCCTCTTCATCTTCTTCGTCACCCAACATTTGTAGCAAGCGGAATAATCAAGACTTATTTCAATAATAAAGTATGATTCTGTTGGTTAAAAAAAATGTGAGACGAAATGTGGGACTGATTTCCAAAAATATTAGAGTAGTTTTTTAATTTTCACACCCATCATTTCCACGATTTCCTATAAAATTCCCAAACATACAGAAAAAAAAAAAAAAATGCTTTCCCCCCAATCCAAAATCCTCGAAGCTCGCTTAAACACACATTAAACACAAAACGACTGCATTTCGCTTCCAAATTAATTTCCCTCGGGATTTCATTCAAGTTACATGGGAATTCAACTTCACAAGAAAGGTTGGTTTTTTCTTTCTTTAATTATTGAATTCAAGAAACCATTAAATTTCCAACCACCATTTAATGCTTTCTTGTTTTGACTTTGATTTTACAGGCTATAACAAAGATTGAGCCAGGTCTCGGTTAAATGTTAAAGATTTAGTGAATTTCGCGTAATTAATTATTTTTTTCTAATCGAAATGCGTACATTTTCCTTAAAAATTTAAATCTTTGAATAAAAAGCGATGACTTCGGATTCTCCAAAAGGAGGGTTTTCAGTATCGCCATTTCCACGGTCGTTATTAACAATGGCGGTTTCGGTTGGCGGGTTAGCAATGTTCTTGATTCTTGCTTCATTGCTTCTTGTTTCGTACCCAATTGGGACTGGATATTTTTATGGCATTGATAGCTCGAAGAAAGTGATTGTGCCTGTGATTGAGAATAATGTGATTGCTATTGTTCGTCCTGGCGAAAATGTGGAAAATATTGTTGCTGATAAGAGTGTGAATATGTTTGATAAGAATTCATTTGAGAATGTAAAGGTCCCTAGTAGCGATGTAAAAAAAGAGGGTGATTCGCCCAGTAATTTTGAGTTTGATAAAGAGCCTGTTTCAGAATTGAGGGCGCAGAGTGGCAAGGTTGATTCAGGTATTTATCTGGTATTTTTGCTTAATTGCTTTTTATTCAGTCTATGGAAGTAGTATTTAATTTGGTTCCTTTTATGGAAATTGTTTTGGAGAGATAAGGATTGCATTGTTGATATGAATGTTGGATTATTGATTGGTTTACTTCCATGTTTGGTAGATTTTTTATAAATTGTGTGTCGCTTAATGGATTATATCTGTTATTTATGTTGTATCTTGATTGGTTTCTAACAGTTTGTAACAATTATGGCAGGGATTATGCTGCTGTTGTTATTAATAACTGGTTGATTGCCCAATTTTAATGGTCAAAAATGCTATTCTTTGTTCTGTTTTATTTTCAATTTCCATATTCAAGTGCATCCAACTCTACGTGTAGAATATTATAAATGTGTTTTACTGGTTTAAATAGTAACATATGCATGCAGCCATTCCTATATTCAGCTTCTTCCACACTGTCATTGGATTTATATTTTACTTCAACTTTGTAGGCTGTGATCTGTATCATGGGAGGTGGTTTTATGATCCACTTGGACCATCCTATACAAACAATACATGCCCTGTCTTGACACAGATGCAGAACTGCCAGGGAAATGGTAGGCCTGACAAGGAATATGAGAATTGGCGATGGAAACCTTATCGATGCGAACTTCCACGATTTGATGCTAAAAAGTTTTTGGAATTGATGAGAGGGAAGACATTAGCTTTCATTGGAGACTCTGTTGCTCGAAATCAAATGGAATCAATGTTGTGCCTCCTTTGGCAGGCAAGTTACTAAGTTAAATGATTTTATTGGTTCTCTCTTGGCTATATTTTGTTGCTTATTACTGAAATTTTTCGGTAATAACACTCACAAATGAATACCATAGTTGACTATTTTTTGTCTGCAAAATTTTCCATCTTCACAAGGACTGTTTGGCTTACAAAATTTAGGATTATGTTTCTTACAAACAAATGTCTGATATATTTTCAGGTAGAAACTCCAAAAAACAGAGGGAACAAAAGAATGCAGCGCTATTTCTTCAGATCAACATCTACTAGGATAATTCGGATATGGTCATCATGGCTTGTTCACCAAACATCAGCACCTATTGACTATGCTCCAGAGGGTGTCGCCAAGCTCCACCTTGATGTTCCGGATGACACTTTCATGGAATACATCACAGACTTTGATGTGATTGTGCTTTCTTCGGGCCACTGGTTTGCCAAGCAGTCAGTCTACGTCTTGAACAATGAAATTGTTGGAGGGCAATTGTGGTGGCCAGATAAGGCACGACCAATGAAGGTCAATAATGTTGAAGCATTTGCGATATCTGTTGAGACAATTCTCTCATCAATTGTTACTCATCCAAATTACACAGGGCTGACTATCGTGCGTTCATATTCACCTGACCATTATCAGGGTGGTGCCTGGGATACTGGTGGATCATGCACTGGGAAGGAAAGGCCTCTTGATCCCGGCAAATTGGTAGAGAACAAGTTCACAAGCCTAATGCACAAGAAACAAGTAACAGGATTTGAACGTGTAGTTAAGGAAGGAACTAATAAATCAAAGTTGAGGTTGATGGATATTACTGAATCATTCAGTTATCGTCACGATGGTCATCCAGGTCCATACAGAAGTCCTGGCCCGAATAAAATCACTAAACGTGGTCCAGACGGAAGGCCTCCACCACAAGACTGTTTACACTGGTGCATGCCAGGTCCTGTTGATACCTGGAATGAACTTGTTCTTGAGCTCATACGAAGAGAATTTGAGAACTATCAGAATTCCTCATCATGAGATAAATGGCTGTCATTGCCAGGTTCAGCTTCTACTAAGAAAAAGGAACTTGGTCAGTAAAATCTAACTTATTGTAGGATCATGTTTAGCCTAGTCCGTGTATGTTCTCAGTTTTTCTATCCGAGAAGGGTAAATTTTTCCTGTTATCGTCAAATTGGGCGACTTATAGGTTCATATTCTTTTTCTAGTCAAATACCAAAACAATGAAACTTCACATGTAGACAAATCAAGAATCTGTGTTTGTATCTCAAACTGTCGCATAATACAAAATAATGGAGCCGTTTCTGCAATGGCTGTTCTATAGCTATGTTTGTTGGTGTTAATCTCACCTTGTTCCTTGTTTCCACCATTAGAAGAAAGCATGGAGGAGACACTATTGTCTGTTATGTTCTTATAGGTTTTGCAGATTCAGCAATGTGAACTCTGAAAATGGTCCTCGTTCCTGCCATTTCTGTTATATGGCTTGCTGAAACTACTGAAAATTGAGTAAAATTTTTTGTTATAGTTTTGAACAATTCGCATTAAGAGAAGATTATTGAAAATAAGAGATCTATTAAAGATTTTTGTATAGTCAACTTTAATTTAGCTGAAAAGACAAAGAAGATGTCAGTAGCTGGAAAAATGGCATGCCTCTGCCCTCGCCTTTACAGCTTTAAAAATATTTTTTTTAAGTTTTAAACAATTAAAGGAATATTTAAAATTAAAAGAGCATTTTCTTCTCCTATTTTCTTTACTTTTTTATTATTATCACACAATTTATACTCTCTGGCATTTATTATTAAAATCACCCTTATTAAATTTCCAAGACGGACGCGAACCATTTTCTTAACCAAAATTTATACTTTGAATTTTGCAGTTAAAATATTGATTATTAATTTAATTCAGCAATATTAAAATCATATTTACCTTTCATTTTTTATTTTAATTTCAATAATTTTTCCTACTTTATTTATTTCTCCTTCTTTTCCTGCAAAACCCTAAATTCATTTCTCGCTTCAACAATTTTCACCATTACACAAATTTTTTCCATTTATTCCTCTGTATTTTTTTTGTGTTTTTGTAATAATTTTCACTGAAATTATCACTAATCCATTCAAGCTCTGTTTAATCCTCAACAATGGTGAAGCTTTAACATCTTCAACTCACAGCTTACATTGTTCCACTTCAACTTCACTGATCCTGAAAGATTCACATCAAAATTTCAATCTTTTCACCTTTTTCAAGCTTCTATTACTTCATTCTACACATAAAGTCGTTATTTTTATTCAGTTTTGCATCTTTCCTGTTTAAATAGCGCATATTCTTCAAAAAGATTTGTTTTTTTAATGTTAATTCAATAAAGCTTTGAGGGGTTTTCTGGGTTTTGAGTGATCTTATGAATAATGGAGCAAAATGAAGGAATAATAAACTCTACAGGTGTTACAGGAAATGAAGTTTCAGGGGGTTCCAGAGTTGAAAATTCAATCCCTAATTCTAGTGGGCCCACGATAACAACTTCACAAGTGAATTCTGGTTTGGATATTGTGAAGAAAAAGAGAGGCAGGCCTAGGAAGTATGGTCCTGATGGTTCTGTAGCTTCTGCATTGTCACCAATGCCAATTTCTTCTTCTATTCCACTTACCGGAAACTATCCTTCCTCTTGGAAACGTGGAAAGACTAAATCTTTAGAGTCTGTTAAGAAGCAACATAAATTTGAGTATGAAAACTCAGGTAAATGTAGTTTGTTTTGTTCAAATTTGTAATATTTTGTGAATTTTTAATACTTGTTTTGCTTGAAGTTGTTATCTTTTTGTTACTGTTGGTTTATTTTTGTTCGGGGGTTTATAAAGAAGTTTGTGATAAATTTAAGTTGGTCATGATTTGGGTTTAGACTGGATGAGTGTTTAGCTGTCTGAAATCTGGGACTTGGTTTTATGTTGATCTGTTGTTAGTTGTGATGTGGATTTTTCAGTGTAATAATGGAGGATATTAGTTGATGTGAGAGGAGTAGTGTGGGACCATTTTTTCTGATACCCTTTTGTGTTTCGCATATCTGGATTTAATGGATGAAATGAAGAGGAGGATTTGTTGATGACACAGTGACAATAAGGAATCTTTTTTTGGCTTCTAGATAGGATGTTACACTGTATTTCCAGGCCCTTTTGTGAGGTGACAATTGGAACATGTTCTGCATTTAGCAGAGAATATATTTTTCTGGTTTAACTGATATGACTGTCGAGATCCAGATCTGCTATTGACCTTGTAAAATAAAAGTTTTCTTAAAAGAACCATGTTGTATTGTTACCTTTTTATGTGATAAGAGATGGATGCTACAATCATTCCGAACAAAGAACGCCAGAGAATTATGCCACTGAAGTCTGAAGGAATGTTTTGTGGATGTGTGGCATTTGGACTATTCTAAAAGTTCTCACTCTTTTATATAATACTCCCAACTGTCATTTTTTGTGTTCTCTTATTTTCATTGTGACCTGTGGCCATTGACTTAATCATGTTTTAGATGTTTATTAGTCGTTTTATTTTTGAACTTTCGACTTCGTAATTTAGCATGGAATACAGATGGCTTATAACAATTAGCACCAAGTTTCGTGTTTTCACAAGACTATTTATGTCCTCACAAGTGGGACTGGGAGGTTTGTGGGGTTGGGGGGACCTGGGAATGGTTACTAGCATATTTTCTTGAGAAGTTTTTCTTTGTTTTTGGCGAATAACTGATTAAATGAATTTCAGTGATATTGAGTTGTCATAGTAGGTTTTTTTGTGGTCGTTGTGATTATGTTGGTTCCGCTCCGATGATTTATATTATTTTTATGTTTCTGCGGAAAAAATCTGTAATGCAAAACTGTTAGTTTCTATTGCTTTGTATTGTTATTGAAAATATTGAATTTTAGGTGAAAGGGTTGCTTTCTTTGTTGGTGCAAATTTCACACCCCATGTGCTCACAGTTAATGCCGGTGAGGTATGCCTTGAAATTCTAAAGAATACTCTTGGTATAATAGGAATTCATAGTTACTGGTTTTGTTTACGTCCTTTGGTTGAATTATTCATGATTTTACTCTTATTTTTTGCAGGATGTTACAATGAAGATCATGTCTTTTTCTCAACAGGGAGCTCGGGCTATTTGCATTCTTTCTGCAAATGGCACAATCTCAAATGTTACACTTCGTCAACCTACTTCTTCTGGGGGCACTCTTACATATGAGGTCAGGCTCTTCGTGGTTTTTTATTATTATCCCTTTTATGCATCTGTGACATAAAGGAAAAATCATACCTGTAAACAAGCATATTCATTTACGTTTTCCATTTTCAGGGTCGTTTTGAGATACTTTCATTATCTGGATCATTTATGCCAACTGAAAATGGTGGAACAAAGGGCAGATCTGGTGGGATGAGTGTCTCTTTGGCGGGTCCTGATGGTCGTGTTGTAGGAGGAGGACTGGCTGGCTTCTTGGTTGCTGCTGGCCCTGTGCAGGTAGAACATCATTTTAAGTTTATTGATGTGTAAATGGATTAGCCATTTACAACTGATGTTACAATATCTGAATGAATAAAATTTCCAAGGATATGCATGGAATATAATGCGAAAGATGCCTTCTCTTTGAATTGTTTTGAGTCATCAGGTCGTTGTGGGCAGTTTTCTACCTGGTCATCAACAAGAGCACCGACACAAGAAGCAGAAAACAGAGTACCGACCGCCCGTTGTGACGCCTGCCATTAATGTCATCTCTGCAGAAGACCTGAAAGGCGGAGGGGGTTATAGTGCGGTAAAGCCACTTCTGATAACAACATCCTACATCGGGGACAATTCGGCGCCTCTAAATGCCACACATCCCTTTACAAACCCTTCCGCCGACAATAAATCTTCATCTGGCGATGACGGCTCAAAAGGCCCCGACCAATCAAACTGCGAGGTTTCTTGCTGATGGTGCTCTCTATAGGTGCTGGTTGTAACTTGTATCTACATTATTTTACTGCAGACACACCAGCGATTAGGTTTACATCTTATCCTTACAAGAGGCCGATATAAATGTGCTGGAGTCTGTTATGTCACAAATGTAGGGTTAAACATCGTATTGATCTTGACCCAGAAACGTACTATTTGTACTAAAATTAGGTAGGAGTGTTAGTTGTACTTGTAGAAGCATTCTTGTGTTGTGTTCATGTGATTTGTGTTGTCAATTGTCATCTTATTTGTAGTTCTGTTTTAGATTTACAAAACGAACTAGTGTGTCTTTGTTTTGATTTCCTGTGTAACAAAATGAATATTTTAGCTGATGACATTCTTCGATTGTTTATTATCAATTTTACCAGTTGAATTTGATTTTTTCTTAAGTTTCTCATGTGTTTGTCGCAGTCGTTGCATCAGACTCGAGCTGTACCAGCACCAACAGTTAGGGATGAAAAAACGAACCGGATAAAATTGTCAGAACTACTTAGTTTCGGTTTCATAAACTATAGAGCTGTGAATCAGTGGTTTGTTTTATTTTATTTTTAGTGAAAAATTGAACTCGAATAGACAAATCAAAACTAGAACCACTTATTTCGACTAGCTAGTTTCAGAACAGATTAGTTCTGGTTCCGTTCCTGATTTCATGAACTATGAAACTGTAAGCTATCGGTTTTGAGCTTTTTCCCCTCTATCAACAATCTAAAAGTTTTATTCCGTCTCTAGTCAATTCTGAAAAAAGGAAGCAGTAACAGTATATGTACAACAATGGGGAGGCAAGATTACAAGAAAGAAATGGTAGTTCAGAAGTCATTGATCAAAGCTACTGTTATGAATAATTCCTATACGAAATGTGAAGTTCTTTGCAACTCTGCTCTCCATTCTCTATTGACTTTGTCAATAAATGCTTCAACTCTTCTCGTCAACTCATCATCGTCTTCCTTTTCAATACAGTTTTCATCGTCAGAATCATCTTCGTCGACGTAACCAATGGCTGCTTCGCTGACATTAGCCAGCTCCATAGTATCAGCCAACACAGTCTCCTTACTTCGATCAAACGAATGATCCTTCACTGTTTCCTGTTTAACGTTTGCATAAGCGTTACCGTACGTTGATGTTGAGAGAGGAATTCGGCTTTCTTGATTTAAGTTGTCAACAGGTTTTGAACCCACCAAGATCACTACTATGATCAGATTGCAAAAACAGAATATGAAAAGGGAATTGGAAGCAGCTTGAGTGAACAATTCCAAGGTGGAATCAAACATTGTTGTAAGTCGAGAAGAAGAAGAACAGAGCTGAGCTGAGACTTTATGTGAGGGTTAAAAGAGCTAGCCTTTTAAAGGGTTGTATAAAAGAGAAGAAAAGAGTGATAAGGAAGCTTTTTGTTGCAGAAGTTTAGTGAATCGAAGGTGAGGTGTAATGTGAAAGATAATGAGAAAAGACATTTTGTGTAGTTTTGTTTAATAACCAATGCTTGCATGGGAACACCATGGGAAGCTTCTAGCCAACTAAGATGGTGGGGTTTCAATTCATTTTACCAATCCATATTCTGGTATACCAAACAGGTATCTCACATGCATGTTTCTCCATTCTCACTGTGTTGTGTGTCACCACATTGACATCATCACTAACCTTGTGTTGGTTGCGTTACAATCGTTTCGTGCTATGTTTTGATCAAATATCATTATTTGTAGCATAAACATTACAAAATTAAATTTGTGTCGCTCATGTCGTGCTTCAAACATGTACTCACAGAATCTGTCATTGTGTCAAAATTGACAACTATTTAATAATTGAAGTAGGATGAGATGGGATTCTGAACCTGCAGGGTTGACTTGAATAGTTTTTTATAGCACCTTGTTAAAATAAGGAATGATGTTAATGAACGAATATGTTCGTTATTGAATAATTGGCAAAAGAAAGCAATGAAAGAGTTGGTTCACATGCTCAGAATATAACTTCTGAGACGGCTAAAGCTTCTAATGGATTATGTTAAGCTCAATAAGGTTCATGAACTAGAACTGTAACAAGCCAAAGCTTCTAATGGATTATGTTAAGCTCAATATGGTTTTATAAGCAATTCTAAAAAACCAAATAAATTAAAATACCACCGTGTAGAATAGAACTACTAAACCAAAGCAAAAAGCAATTCATCACCTCTTCCTTTTCTTGCTTCCTTGGGCACTGTTTTTGTTGAAGCTTTTGAAATCGTTTGTGGTTTCCGCTGTGTTCTGCTTCTTTAATCCTCTCCTCCCTCCATAACCAAATTTTGAATCCCTTTTTTCTCTTCTCATCTGTTTCTTGTTCCCTCGGTTTGAAAATTGTTTCGTCTTTCCGCCGGAACGGTCTCCTGGAGCCACTCCTGGCCTCTTCTTGCTTGATCTCTCAAATGCTTTTCCATCTCCAAATGGCAAATCCAACTCACCATTCTTGTCACCTCCAGGACACCCACTTTGCTGCCTCTGCTTCCTCCACTTCTTAACAGACTCGATCTCTGCTTTCTTCTGTGCAACTCTCTCTTTCTGCTTCTGGGCTTGAATCTCTTTAGATAACCTCTTTGCCTCTCTAGCCTTTCTTCTCTCCTCAGCCTCCTCGATGTTTCTCTTTTCAACCAGAAGCCGACTTTTGACTTTCTCCATGTGGGTATCGGACTTCACCATCTCCGCATAGTAGTCCAAAGGCCTGAGAAAAGGAAGCCCCATGGACTCAAGCTTCTCGAAAGCTTTTCTCGTTCCCTCCAATGCCTGTGTATAGAAAGAAAGCTCACGGGCAAGGTCATCATTCACATCCACTTCTTGCTCTTGATCAATGTCAATGGTAAGCTTGTGTATCCATGGAACATTATCCGGCCAGCTAATATCTTGAAGCTTATCATTCAGGCCATCTGTGTTGTACACTGCATTCTTCGAGGGTTCAGCCAACTTGACAGCTTCCTCCTCCTCCTCAGAGTCAGAATAGGATTCTGATTCTGATATATCCTCATTCAGATCATCCATTTCATTCCTCTCCATTATAAAGCTAAATCTGTACAACAAATGATTCAATCCCTGTTAGTCATATGAGCATAAAAAATAAATTGAGAAATCATCAGTCATCCTATAACAGAAGATAGAAATCAAATATAAATGGTTGAAAAAGTTTCAAAGTTTCTAATGAGCATGAATTACCAAAGCAAAATTCTAAGCTAACGGTATATCCAAACAAAAATCACACTAGAGGTGTCAGATATTATTAACACACTATATAAAGTCACAATTTGAGACAAAACTTAATCGCGTAAAAATCAGAAGAATTATATCTTCTTATAATACTCACATATATACAAATTTAATTTCCTAATCTACAAAACCTGAAATAAACAATTAAACGTAACACTCATCTGCAAAAACCAACCCTAACACAAACAAAAAAAAATCAACAAAAAAAGCCGAAAAATCACACTTGACAATTTGAGCTCAGAGATTCACCATTACAAACAAAACCCACAAGAAAAAAAAAATTAATTGAAAATTCTAAAACTCCGCTTCCGTTGATATTAAGCAAGTGATAGGGTAAGAGAAGTAAGTTTACGAGAAAAGAGATACTTAAAGCTAGAGATGCATGAGATTTTATAGTTTTGGAAAAATAAGGTGGAAGCGAATTGAAGATAGCTGATTGAAAGTAATATATAATGCAAATGTTTAAGACGATGAGAGATGGAGAGTACCTTCTTGCCGCTGCTCTTACCAAACCAACCAAAACCCCTGTAAAACCTCTCTCTTTCTCTCTACCATACCCTCTTATAATTGGACCCATACAAAGCCCATGTCCCATCAACCCCAATGCGGCCCAAGTTCTATTTTACGCTCCAACTTTTCAATTTATAAATATTTTAAAATAAACTTTAAAATATTATTTATCATTATTCATTAATTATTTCTATTAAATTTTATAATTTTATATAATTCTATTATATTAATTGAGGAATTTATTCTTATAAAAATCTCAATAATATACAAACTCCACTTTACCTGTTCTTACATCAACTTCCAACTTATAATTTCACTAACATTTAAGTATCATAACTATAAAAGTAACTCAAGTAACATAAAATCCATGTAACTTGTTATTGCAATGCACTTCATTTAATTTTTTTTTATCATAAATTAATAAATAAATATTATTTTCAAATATATTATCTTAAGATACAGACAATTTTTTTATTATATATATCATCTATTTTTAAAAATTATCATTATCTTTTTAAAATAAGTGGTATTTTTTATTCTTATGATAAATTTATTCTCTAATATTGATTATTTAATTAAATAATAATATTATAAACTACATAATAAATATAACTTAAGAGTAACTATTAATTTCTTAATTTTAAAATTATATAATGAAATTATGGAAGCAAATATTTTAACAAAAAAAATTTAAAACATTACCAATCACTGCCCAAAGTTTGGTTGGTTCATTAATCAAATCGATAGTTTATTAGTTGAATTGATAATCTAAAAATAATATAAATAAATAAATATAAATATATAAAATTATTTAATTTTTTTCAATACTTAAAACTTATCTAATTAACTAGTTGAACTGATCGATTTATTAATTTTTATCGATTTGATAGCAATTGACTTAACAAAATTTAAATGGTGAAACCAGACCGAAACATCAATCCCATTCACTGGTTCAACCTCAGCTTCGGTTCGCTTTTTATATAATTGACCCATACAAAAGGACTCATCGGACGCTTTAAAAAAAAAAACTCATATATGTTGGCCAGCGTGTCAGCCCATTCTTATTTACAACCCTCCAATTTCCCACATTCAACGGCTGAGATTAAATACCCTGTCCTCTGTCCCCACGTAAGCAAACAACGCTAGCCCATAAAACGACTCCTTGCAAACAGCACTCATTTCTCCACCAAAGCTACCAAGCCCTGCAAAACTAGCATTAATCAATGCCAACCATCAAGTGTGTTAAAGGGCGTCAAATATTCGACAGCCGCGGAAATCCAACTCTAGAAGTAACTTAAATATCACCATTACTCTTTTTTTTTTATTTCTTGATATATGTATAGATTGAGGAAGTAAATGTTGTTGTGGCAAGGTTGACGTCCTACTTTTTGATGGAACTTTAGCAAGAGCTTCTGTACCAAGTGGTGCTTCTACTGGTAATGTTTGCATTGTTTTTTTTGTTGGTTGCAGTTTGCATGGATTGAAATGTGGTTTGAGCTTGTAATGTTGTGTTGTGTGGTTGTTTTAAGGTGTGTATGAGGCTTTGGAGTTGAGAGATGGTGGTTCTGATTATCTTGGCAAAGGTGTTCTTAAGGTTTGTTTGGTTGTATTCATTGTTTTATTATAGTGTGCGGAGTGGTAATTGATTTTGTTTGAGCTATGGGTGTGTGATGAGTGGTTAAAGATATAATCTTTTTTATGATTGATATGATGGGAAATGAGGAAGTTTTTTAACAATATTGAGATGTAATGGGTTGTTAAAGACTTTCCTTTTTTCCTTTGGGTTCTTTGTTTTTTCTGTGTTTGTTTCAGGCAGTGGAGAATGTGAATTCTATTATCGCACCTGCTTTGATCGGCAAGGTAACTTCTTGTTTGTTATTTTCACATAATGTTGTGAATTATAGATACAGATACCTTTGACTGCTTGTCTGATTACAGGATCCAACAGAGCAAGCTCAAATTGATAATTTCATGGTACAACAACTAGATGGTACTGTTAATGATTGGGGTTGGTGCAAACAGAAGGTATTTATAAGTTTGCAGCAGTCTTGCTTTAAGTAAATTCAATGGTGATATGAAATTCTTGTGCTAATTACAACTCTTCCTTTGAAACTTTCAGCTTGGAGCAAATGCTATATTGGCAGTTTCTCTTGCAGTCTGTAAAGCTAGTGCTATGGTCAAGAAGATCCCTCTTTACAAGGTATTGTGGGTTTATATTGATTTGCGCTATTGTGGTTTTGTGTTCCACTTTATGCAGAAATATTTTGTTTCTATGTCAATGTCTTGCAGCACATAGCCAATCTTGCTGGAAATAAGACATTAGTTTTGCCAGTACCTGCATTTAATGTCATTAACGGAGGCTCCCACGCAGGCAACAAACTGGCAATGCAGGTACACTTGATTGAAGTTTCCCATAGGGCAGTCAAATTGTTCCTTCATTCTCTTATATTTCTAATGATTTTTGGTGCTCTGCATTTGATTTAGGAATTTATGATTCTTCCTGTTGGGGCCTCTTCTTTTAAGGAAGCTATGAAGATGGGTGTTGAAGTATATCATCATTTGAAGGTGGCATTTATTTCTTTTCCCTTTTTCCTCTTATTGATATGTTTACTATATTTGTAATTCTGTATCATTTCTTACATGAATTTTGTCTTTTCAGTCTGTAATAAAGAAGAAGTATGGACAAGATGCCACGAATGTTGGTGATGAAGGCGGATTTGCTCCTAACATTCAGGTTGTAATTGCCTGTAATTTCACACGTCATTTCTCTTTTTTTTTACCCAAGCAATGTGGTTTGGACATTATTCTTGAGATAATAAGAGTTGTGTTTATAATTGGAATTGTTTAGTAACGTTCAGGCTGAGCAATATTTTGATATTTTCCTACGAACTTGGTATTCTTAGGAAAACAGAGAGGGCCTTGAGCTGCTGAAGACTGCCATAGCCAAAGCAGGATATGGTGGAAAGGTAGGTGAATTATCTCTGATGTACTTTTCTCTATTACTTTATCATGATTGAATGAGTTGCATCGGTCTCTCATCAGGTTGTGATTGGAATGGATGTTGCTGCATCAGAATTCTATGATAGCAAGGATAAGACCTATGACTTAAATTTCAAGGAAGAGGTAATACTGTCTTTGAGTCATAAAATAATTAGTATTAATATTTTCTGAAATTGTTCAGAAGAACAACTAGAAAACTACCCCAGTTTCTAGAATCTAAACTTGGAACCTAAGCTTTTAAGATTTCTCTACTGCAGAACAATGATGACTCACAAAAGATATCAGGAGACAGCCTGAAGAACATCTATAAATCATTTGTATTGGAGTATCCTATTGTGTCTATTGAGGATCCTTTTGACCAAGATGATTGGGAGCACTATGCGAAGATGACATCTGAAGTTGGTGAGCAAGTACAGATTGTCGGTGATGATCTCCTTGTTACAAACCCAAAGGTAATGACAGTGAGCTATAATGTCAATCAGAGTATAAACATTCCATCCAGCAACATTTTAATTTGGCTTTTGTCCCGCTGCAGCTTGTGGAGAAAGCTATAAAGGAGAAGGCCTGCAATGCTCTTCTTTTGAAGGTGAATCATTCAGTAGCTAATCACTTCGAATGAGAAAGCTAAAAACTTGTCTTCCTATTTTATGTCAGGTGAATCAAATTGGCTCGGTGACTGAAAGCATCGAAGCTGTGAAAATGTCTAAACGTGCTGGCTGGGGCGTCATGGCAAGTCACAGAAGGTATGAACCACGCACTTTATTCTTGATGGTCTCCTTTTCAACTTTCAAGATGGCATTGATAACAACTAACCTTCGTTCTTAACTGCAGTGGTGAAACTGAGGATACATTCATTGCTGATCTTTCTGTTGGACTGGCCACGGTGAGTATTCTTTTCGTCTTTTCGACCACACACTTGCTACGATCATGTCACTGAAGTCGTTTCTTTGGTCATTAAGTTCCATTAAGCTGCACATTTCGTATTAACTTTTCTCATTATGACACAGGGACAGATCAAGACCGGAGCTCCTTGCAGGTCCGAACGTCTTGCCAAGTACAACCAGGTTCGCAAAATTTTACAGTAGATGCATTTAGCTGCTTTAATACCACATGAATATGAGAAGATGAGATTGACCACCTAATATTGCAGCTTCTTAGGATTGAAGAGGAGCTTGGATCTGCGGCTGTGTATGCTGGAACAAAATTTAGGGCTCCAGTTGAACCTTACTAAAGATGCCACTCCACCATCAATTAGTTTTTCTTTGGTGGTAAGGGTTAACACACTATGAACTAAGTTGGCGCATTTCAGATTTTGTCAAATAACTTTTTTGCGTCTGAAACGACTTCGTTTTGTGTCTAATTAACACGTGTCACTGTATCTTGTCTTTTGATGAAATCCTGAGGCCTGTCTACCCAAACCCACATCAAATTGAATTAATTATTATTAGAAATTTTGTTAAATATTAATTTAAAAAGGGTTGAATTGAAGAAAATTGGAATTGTTTGTTTCTTAAATTACGGAAAATGTGAATTTAAGAGCGTTGTTGGATTTGTATCACTAAATTTTGTAAATGTGCTGATGAAATATGCATTTTGCAGTGAGAAATTTATTTCTCAAGTTTTCGCCACTGATGGTAATGTTTGTACAATGATATGATTCCAAAATCACAAATTTATTATCCTCCAATAATTACAATATATTTTTTGCCACATAAATGCTTCTTAATGCTAATTATTTTCTAATTATCTTATAAACTATCTTAATTCTTAATTGTCGAATGAATGAGTTATAAAGGGCTTAACGCGCGAAGGAGCATTGTTCCAACAAATACTATATTTTGAACCATCTAAATTAAAAGAATTTACTCCTTTCACGATTTTGGATAAATTACAAGAATTAAGAAACTAATGGTTAGGATAGTCATGAGCAGTATTTTACGAGAATTTAAATAAAGCGTAAATAAAATTAAAGTAATTAAAAAAAAAATCACTTAATTAAATAGTGAGATCCGAAGGTTGGATTCCACACAATAAATCACACACGTGTAAAATACGTAGCGATACAATATTGTTTGCTTTTTGTCCCAAAATAATGATTATTAATGATGCTAACTCTACATTATTATAATTACTACCCCACTTCCTCTCTTTTAGACGCTTTTTTTGAGTTGGTGGTTGATTATTATATTTATTTATTTATTATTATTATTATTATTCTCCTTTTATTACTTGCTTCACTGTAATTATTATTTTTTTACCTAATAATAATTACCCTAATATGCTCTCCACGTTTTCAGAATCTCAGAATTGCCATTATTGTAAATCCGAGTTTTCTGCGCGTAAAACTTCTTCAAAAACAATTTTCATGTCTCCTGCAATAAACGAGTTTGGTCGGTATGGATATTCTTGAAATATTTAATTTTATCACTTCAGTTTAAGATATTTTGATAATTTTCAGTATAATCAAAAGTCGACAATTTTTCGTTCGATTTCAAATCTCTTCGATTCAAATATTCGATTTGGTTCGAAAATTTTAAAGACTTATAGCCTAAGTGAAACTCGGCCCTTAAATTAATGAGAAAAGAGAGAAGAAGGAAAGTTGGATTAAATGGGAGAGCTCCAACAAACGTTTATTTACGTATGATTTGGGCATGATATGAGGAAGTTGTGGACTATAAAAACTTAAATGTGGGCACCATCCGTCCATCATTCTTATCATCAAATGTCAACTTTCAATATTATTTTTGTGTACATGAAATCTCCAACACTGCTTGCTTTTCTTTAATAATAGTATTCCTTTTATTTTAAAACCTTTAATTTAGGTAAAGTATCGGTTTCTATGTACTATCCATATACTAATAGTCAATAAAAGTGAGTGTGTGGTGTCCAAATACTGTCGGAAGCAACACTCCCATTGCTTTATCAATTTAAATACTCCGTACCAACTCTGTCTTGATTCAGTGGTAATTGAGGCTGAAGTTAGCGGGCGGACTGCGGCCGCTTGGGAGGGGAATGAAACATAACAACCCAAAACTTCTTTCCGAACCGGATTAATTTCGGCCCAGTGGATCGGAGATATCGAGACAAAACAATTTAACTACTCCATCTGCCTGTCGTGGCCTCTATCGGTTCTGACAAAATCCCTTATGGCAAGAATTTCATCAGATCAATTGCCGTTAAATTTATCGATTAAGAGTTATAATCTATAATTGGTTCGACGGACTCCTTGTTCCCATAGTAATAAATTCTTTGATACGTCCGTGTTAAATTCGTTTCATATTAATTTAATCATGCCTAATTCCATAGAAAATGAAATTTCTTGTAGCTTAATCTTCAAGTTAATGTTGAGATTAGAATAAGAAGAATTAATCAATCATGTTTGAGTTTCATGACAATAAGAAAACAAAAAATTATCAATCATTACAAACTCGCCTCATTCTTTGGAGAACCCTCAAGTGTTACGATTATATACTGATAAATCACATGCCAATAGTCAAACCAAGTCCAACCACCAGCATTTTTATTTTATTATTTTTATTAATTAATGTTTCAATTAAGTAATGTGATTTCTATAAGTTCAAAATGATATAAACTACATTTAGTTTGACGTTTTTAATATTTGTGTTTAAAACGCAATGAAACTGTCACGTTTTAGTTTTGAACGCAAACACAAAAATTATCGGAATATTTTTACGATTACAATCCATAGGCACAAATGATATAGGTGACAAAAGAGAGTAAGTGGTGTCATGTGTGGAATAGAGAGTGAGTGAACACAGTAATGTTTTTTCTCCAAGACAGCTATGATCATAAGTTGGTACATAACATCTCATGTTTTCTTCTGATATCTACTTCTCTCTTTGCCCAATTAATCCTCTTCTTCTCCACCTCTTACTTCCACTCTCCTCCAACTCATCACTTCTCACTATTCCAAATGCTTTCAGAACCTTTTAACTAGTTATATCTTCATCTGTTTTAACAGTCTGAGAGTATTACTGCCCGGGGCGGCATCATGGCTTCTACGAGTTCTGTCCCGACTGATCCCTCGTCGTTCTCCGCCGAGGACACCGCTGCGAAGGCCGTGAACAAGCGCTACGAAGGGCTGATCACGATTCGGACTAAAGCAATAAAGGGAAAAGGAGCATGGTATTGGGCACATTTAGAGCCTATTCTTGTATTGAACCAAGAAACCAATATTCCAAAAGCTGTTAAGCTCAAGTGTTCTTTATGTGATGCTGTTTTTTCAGCGTCAAACCCATCAAGAACTGCCTCAGAACATCTCAAACGCGGCACGTGTCCAAATTTCTCTTCTTCTTTCAGGCCTAATTCAGCCGTTTCTCCTTTACCTTTATCGTCGTTACCATCACCATCATCTCATAATCATCGTAAACGAGGGTCTCATGTGGTGGCTCCTTTGAATTCACTTGCTTTAGTTGAGACTTCAAGGTATAATTGTAGTGAAATGAATTATGGTAATAGTGCTTCTCCAGGATTGTTTCATCATCAGCAACATCAACAGTTGGTTTTGTCCGGTGGAAAACATGATTTAGGTGCATTAGCTATGTTGGAAGATAGTGTAAAGAAGCTTAAAAGTCCTAAAGCTTCACCGGGGCCTTCTTTAAGTAAGGACCAGATTGATGCAGCCATGGAGTTATTGATTGATTGGTTTTATGAAGCTTGTGGGTCCGTTTCTTTTTCGAGTTTGGAGCATCCCAAGTTCCGAGCCTTTCTCAATCAAGTCGGATTGCCTTGTTTATCTAAAAGAGACTTGTCTGGCTCTAGACTTGAGAACAAGTTTCATGAAGCAAAAAGTGAGGTTGATGCAAGAATTAGAGAAGCCATGTTCTTTCAAGTGGCTTGTAATGGCTGGAAGAGTAAGACTTGTTGCAGTGGTGGTGAAGAGAATTTGGTTAAGTTCAGTATTAACCTTCCAAATGGAACTAGTGTGTATCAAAAGGCGGTGTTAACTGGAGGTTCTGTGTCGTCTAAATATGCCGAGGAGATTATGTGGGAGGTAGTGATGAGTGTATGTGGTGGGACTGGTAATGGTCTGCAAAGATGTATAGGAATAGTTGCTGATAAGTACAAATCCAAGGCATTGAAGAATTTGGAAGTTCAGTATCAATGGATGGTGAATGTTTCGTGTCAGGTTCAAGGACTATTTAGTTTGATCAAGGATTTTAGCAAAGAGCTTCAACTTTTCAAGTTTGTTACTGAGAATTGCATGAAGCTTGCAAATTTTGTTAACAATAAGTCTCAAGTTAGGATTAGTTTCCAGAAGTACAGGACTCAAGAACTCGAGTATGGCGGGTTGCTTCGTGTTCCATTACCAAAATGTGGCTGCACCAAAAACTTCGTGCCTGTTTATGTGATGATGGAAGATATATTGGGTTGTGCTCGTGTACTTCAAATGGTTGCTTTAGAAGAATCTGTCAAGCTAATGTGTGTGGATGATCCCGTTGCCAGGGAAGTCTGTGGTATGATTCAAAGCGAAAATTTTTGGCATGATTTAGAAGCAATTTATTCACTGGTGAAGCTAATCAAAGGCATGGCTGAAGAGATTGAAGCTGAGAGACCGTTAATAGGACAATGCCTTCCACTCTGGGAGGATTTGAAAGCAAAAGTGAAGGATTGGTGTGCAAGATTTGGTGTTGCCGAAGGAAATGTCGAGAAAATTGTCGAAAAGAGGTTCAAGAAGAACTACCATCCAGCATGGGCTGCCGCATTTATACTTGACCCTCTTTATTTAATGAGGGACTCAACTGGGAAGTATCTTCCTCCATTTAAGTGCTTAACACTTGATCAAGAAAAAGATGTGGACAAACTCATTACACGCCTGGTTTCGCGAGAAGAAGCTCACATTGCTTTAATGGAACTGATGAAATGGAGATCAGAAGGATTGGATCCACTGTATGCTCAAGCAGTTCAAGTTAAACAGCGAGACCCCATGACTGGAAAGATGAAAATTGCCAATCCACAAAGCAGCAGACTTGTGTGGGAAACATGTTTGAGTGATCAATACAAGACACTGTCAAAAGTTGCAGTGAGATTAATATTCCTTCATGCAACCTCGTGTGGGTTGATGAAGGGCAATAATTGGTCTCTAATGAGGCGGGTTTGTGTTCATAGGCACTCAAAACCAGTAGGTTACGAAAGGGCACAGAAGTTGATGTTCATTGCAGCTCATGCCAAGCTTGAACGAAGGGATTTCTCTAATGAAGAAGAAAAAGATGGAGAGTTGCTGAGGATGGCCAGCTCCGAAGATGACATGCTCAATGAAGTGTTTGCTGACACAACATCAGTGTAATGTTTTCTTTCTTCTTTTTATCTTTCATCAACTATTGTAGAAATTATCAAAATTTGTATGATTAATTGAATTCTTTTTGCTCTTCCTTTTTGTGTTCATCTGGGTTTAAGATACTGTAGCACCTTCATCTGCTTCTCATTCTAATGAATCATTTCTTATTTGATTAATTTGTTCTTTCGCACATAAGATTGGCCCTGCTGCTTATAACAATTCTGATAGCAATTCGTACGTAACTTAATTTAAGGCACACTAATGCTGATCAGCCGATCCTGTCAAAGGCATATATCTGAAGTACATAAATGGGGTCTCGTCCGGATTAGAACGAAGACTTTTACCAATCAAAGTTTTGAAATATGAAATGATATATTTTTGGCTTCTTTTGCATGTGAATCTGCCATAGTTGTAGTACCGATCATGCAGAATGCATATACGTTTGTCGCTACAAAACAGCTGCTGATCATAAGCTTATTATAAGATGGAGCAGCTTCATGTGATTTCTTCTGGAGATGTAACTATGCATTATTTGCTGCATTTGTGGGAAAATACATGATCTGATACTATTAATTATAAGGGAAATTCCCAATTTGTTAAAATGGTTAGCTTTAAAATGTACCCAGATATATTCTTTCGTAATTTAATATTATATTGTTGTTGGAATCAAATTGAAAAATATCTCTAATCTCAGCTGTCTGAATCATATCGACTTATCTATAAAAACTGTCATCAAGTGTTATTCCAACTGAAACGTCCACCAATTAATTCTTTGCCTATGCCAAAAAAATGGAGGGTTGTTCTTTTCCGGCAGGTTCTTGGCATTTTTCTCGATGCTTGCTGTTTTACTGTTTTTCATGTATTACAGATCAGATGACCACAAGAAACAATAGCTCAAAAAGCTCAGTGCAAATCCCCCCAGCTCTATTCTCACTTTTTCGACTTCACATACGTATATCGTACGTACATCAGGGGTCTTACCTACATTAATTATAGGCCACTGATAAGCATTTCAATTATGTTTGAAGATTGCATGGAGAAAATATTCTGAACATGCAGTAAGTGGAATTAAACAGCAGCAGAATGGTAAGAATGTCATGATTGACGACGAAAATGAGTTATCAGAGATATAAGTATGGAATGATCAGCAGCCGCCGAAAATTCCAAATAATTGGGAGCTTTCACGAGACACATCTTCTCACATAAGCTTTCAAGATATAATTAGAAATTGTATTCTTTTTGGGGGGGTGAAGCAGCAGAAGTATATATATGGTGAGTGACATTTCATGTATAAATGGGTCAACCTTGAAGGAAATAAGGAGTGAATCTTTGTTCCGAAAGAAGAAAATGTTATGGTGAGAGTGAGTAGTGATGTAATTGTCCCTTTGAGAACGAAGCCCACTCACTACATCTCTCGGACCAAAGAAGTGGATATCCACCTCACTGCAACACAGCTGCTTCGCATGTCGTGGTCAAAGAAAAGACTTAAAGCTGCCTCCTTTTCTTTCCTGTTTGCTTTCTATACATATTTGTGATCCCTGTATATTTGTTCTTACGAGACAGAAGTCGTACCACCAAGCGGATAGATCAACTGGTGTGAAGTTGTTCTAGTTTAACTAGAGGTCTCAAGTTCGAGTCTTGAGTACGCAGCTGCGTTAAAACTTGATTGAGAGAGTTTTGTCGCCCTTGTGGTTCTGTCCAGCTCGAACGAGGATTAATTTGGGTGTCCAAAATACTTAAGAGTTTAGACAAAAAAATGAGACAAATTGTGTCTTCCACTCAAATCTTGAATTAGTCTTCATCTAAATTGGAAGCTACTTGATTCAGATAAAAAAATGTGTTTCTTCTATAATTTATATAACAAATATTACTTCTTTTCTTGTGACCCTTTGCTTAATGGAGACTTGCTATGACCTTTTTGAAACTTTTGATGTCAAGGGTTGAAATTTGTAGTTATTTATCAAAGGGTCATTAGTGAGTTGTTGGCTGCTCGGTATAATTAGAGCTGTCGATTCGTATTAGATGTATTATAATCATATCATGTTATTTTCTATTAAATTTTATTATTTAAAGTATAAACATCATAAAAATTAAATTCAAAATTCACAAATTATGTTATCGCGTTAAAAATTGACAACAAAAAAAATGATTGAAAGTGTTGAGCAAAGTATAAGCGAGAAGGGCTTGTCGGCATGGACAGAGGCATAGATGCAATAGCTAGCTGATTGGGATTATTGCAACGAACTCAAACTGATTTTCTTGCCACATTTCTCCTACCATTTGTCTCAACAGACCGACAATTTCTAACTCAATAACATGATTACAGAGTACACAATCATGACCCGTCACGAACAACACCGAGAGTAAAAAAGGAAGGTAGGTTCAATTTAATGAAAAAGAGAGACAAAGGAAGCTGTCGGCAAGCAAACTAAGAGACAACGAGAAAGGAAACCTTATTTTCACCAGTATGGTATGGTTTTATTCTTCACTCCACTCATCTTCTTCTTGTTAAGAACCCAAAAAAAAAAAGACATAAATAATCATTAAAATTAGTACATACATCACACCACTTTTCTTTTCTACAAGAATCTTTACCACTTTCAATGCTCCTCCATGATTAAATCCTCCCCTTTTTATCACTTCTTCCTTTTTCCGATCCATACATACCCAAGTTTTTATTTTTTCCTCCATGGGTTTGTTTGTGTAAACTTTTTTTTTTCATATTTACCAAATTTTAGTATTTTTTTAGTAATTATAATTAGATTTTTATGCTACGGTAATATAATTTGTGAGTGTATGATTAAGATACGATATAATATTTGATAAAAAAATAAAATAACAATTATAAACAAATGAAAATTACTATAATTTATATTTTTTGTTTGAGTTTGTATACTTGATGGGTTTATGATGTTGAATTTGGCGTTATTCGTTACCGTTGGTCCTTCTCTTATGTTCCATCTTTAATGTAGGGTTAACTATTCTCATTACATTATTTAAAAATACATAATTATATACTATATAAATAATATAAATTTAATTTTTATATTATTTATGTCATAAATAATAATATTTAATAAAAAAATTATTAATATTATTCGACCAAGTGTAATCAGAACCGGACCGGAGATCAAACCAAAAAGGACGTTGAGTGGTTGGTTTACTAATCGAGTTTACTAATAGAACCAGTAATTTAAAAATAATATAAATAAATAAATAAGGATATATAAATATATAAAATTATTTAGTTTTTCAATTATTTAATTTTTTAACATTTAAAACCGGTCCGATTCATCGATTCATCGGTTTAATACCGGTTCGTTTGCAGATCGATTTAAATGGTGAACCAGAACCGAACCAATTACAGATTCACCAGTCCGAGCTGCCAGTTCAATCCGATTTTTATAGCATTGATTGGACGGATCATTCCAAATTATTACCAGCTACTCCGGTATCTTTTACTTGCTTGTCATTATGAGGTAAAAGAAATCTAACCTTCTGTCTCTTTATCGTATCAAAACTCAATAATTAGAATGAGAGAAGAAATATAGCGGCCATTTACAATACAATAATTATTTGAGTTTGGTATATATTTTATTTTTCCTTAAAATTAGGTTACAATTATTGTAGTTGTCCCATCACTTTGAGATTCCCACTTTCATTCTTATTACATTTCTTACAAAGTCTTTAACACTGATTTCACATCTTCCTTATCCCTCAACTATGAAAATTGCCTTACCCGTCGTCCTTGTTTTGAACTCGTTTATATATTATTTGTATATGCCTTAAACCCTAATAAAATTATCTGCGGGTGCCTGATTTTATTTAAATATTCGATTGTAATACTAAATAATTTGAAATATATAGAAATATAAAATATTTTACTAACTAAAATAAATCAATAAAAATAAATATTTTATTGATTATTTAGTTTATCTAAAATGGATGTCAGAAATTTAAACGGTTAAGGTTGTACGAAAATAAGAGAACAGGAATTTACATAGTTCAGTCATGGAGACCTACTTCTAGACACAAATTATTCTATTATTATTTATCAAAAAATGAAAGCCAAAAGGCTTTTCAATAGATAAATATATGTCATTATATATAGATTTATACCAGAATTTCGCATAAAATTCTAGTATTTAACTGCACTTTCTAATTAGTATATTTAACCAAATGTATGTCACGTGCCACATCACTTCAAAAAAAAGCACTTCAACCCAACAATATACGTATGAATAATATAATTTTTTATAGTTAACTACTAATTATAATATTTTATATATTTACGGGTTTATTAGGCTTGAGTACCATTATTCATATCCGTTTATATAATCAGGTTTAAGTTTACGTACTTGGGGGTTGGATCTGAACTCGTGGGTAGTAATCGAGCTTAAGATCCAACGGGGTATATTCGAATTCGATCCAAACTCATAGCTGCTAGTAATTTTAATACTCGGACTCGTCCTAAATCTATTTATACCAAATTCAAATAGTTACAAATTAATCAGACACTCGAAGGTATCCTATTTCTTCCATTTCTATATATAATATAGAGGAACTCTCCTTTAAGTTTCCACTGGTTGTATACAAAAGACAGGAGAATGGTAAGAACGATGTCAATTCATGTTAGTCGTATGATAATTTTAAAACCCCCATACCACTAATGAGAAAAGGTCAATTTTTTGGTAGGAGTAAGATAATTAAGATGTGTAACTATAATGAAATTATAAGAATGGAAATGATGAGGGAGAAGGAGTGGTAAAGGAATGATGGGAATTTGGTAAATAAATTTGAATAAAAATGAAGTTGGTTATGATTTGAGAGGTCATTGTGGTGATAATAATACATTAAAGACAAGAGAACTTTGGTAGTACAAACCCACATTATTGTAAGTTCATTGTATCCAACCTCAGACCTACCCCAGTTTTAAAGCAATACATATATATATATATATATATATATATATAGCAGACACCATTTCATATAAAGCTACTTTTGTACGTACAAATTTACATTATTATTTGAATTGAAAAAGCTGAATTAGATCATCAAAAGTAATATCATTTTGGTCAAGATTGATGTGTAGTTTCAACAAATATTGGGCCATTCTCTGTATCAACTTTTATAATTTTTGCTTATTATTTACGCTCTCAAAAATACACATCTTGACCCTACAAATCCCTACTTTGGTTTATTTTTTTAATGACACCTCAGATTAATCCCCGTTCGAATCGGACAGGATTACAATCGGTGACAAAACTCTCCCAACCGAGTTTTAACAGCTGCATGCCCAAGACTCGAAGTCAAGATCTATAGTTAAGTTAGAACAAACTTACGTCAGTTGATTTACGTGTTCAGTGGTCTAACTTTGGTTTATAATCACGTGTGAAGTGGGTGATTTGCCTCCTTCATTTTACCATTTTATATCCAATTTGGAGATAATGTTTGTGCGAAGACTATGCTATGTTATAACAATAAAAGACTCCTAAAGAATCCATTTTAAGCCTCAAATATGTGGTGTTCAAATTTTGTATAATCACGACGTTATTTAATTATTGAAGAAGTTTTAGGTTAAAACATGGCTGTCATGAGAGAAGAACAAGATTAGTAGGGCCATGAAATCGGCAGTAATATTCTCTCTAAGTCATGATTTATACTCATTACAAAACACTAATCATAATCTCCAAACATTCTTCTACTTTCATCATTATCCTTTTTTTTCTACGGACCACAATATTACATGTTATCTAAATGAGTACCATTTTACACACTCTTCTTTTTCTCATTGGTCCACGACTACTAATCCCCTACCCAACATATTCTCTCTGGTTTAACCTGTCGTGTTTTTACTTGTGTTTAGAGTCAACAATTTTTTATATAAGAATACCATCAAATTTGATAACAAAAAGCACATCAACAAGATTTTAACTTGGAGAAATGTAAGGCTAAATAACATTCTATGTTATAAAATTAAACTCTGATATTACATACTCTCACAGAATTTTATTTTCACTTAAGAATTCACAATGATAAGATTGAAAGAAGTTTGCTTAACAGATTGTTAAAAGTCTACGAAGTAAATTTACATTATCGCCGTGACAGTAGCAAGTTTCATAAATCATCACTTCTTTTTGATAATAACTTTATACTTTCATTAATATCTGTCAATAGGTAATGCCATGCCTAAGAATTCAGACGCATTTAGTCATACGCTGGGATTAGCATTAATAAGAGCCGCTTTTGCCAACTCATGAACAGTCCCATTCGCTAATCTCTTTACAGCGTTTTCACTCTCCTGTAACAACTTGTGACAATCGGCTATGATATCTCCAAACTCACGACAATCGTCCTTTTTACCGTTTACCACATCCACCATTATTTTTTACTCCTTTTCAAATTCTGCAGCTTGCATTTGTCTATTCTGCACCCATGCTAGAACCTCCTTTAGAGCCACTGTTTCCGCAAAATCTGGTCTAAATCATCCAGTTTGAAAACTTAATCCACACTCTTTAACCGCTCCATGCTCATCTCGTCAGACTCATTTAACACTAACGCTTTGGGTCCTATCATCAATCACATTTATTTTTAATCTACCTGTTAGTGGCCTTTTCCATTAACTGCGACTGCCAGAGGTGACTTAAGATGCTCACTTGTCTTCTGCTGTGCTGCTTTCCATTCTGTCAAAAACTCCTTGCTCCACAGGACTGAAACCATGTTTCTCCACTTGAGCATGTTTCTCCACTTAAGCATATTTCTCGCCCTCCAATGCTCCACAGGACTGTGCATATACGTCCCATATCCTCCATTGAAGTCTGCTCAACGGTGGCCTGAAACCATGCTTCAAACGATCCTTCCTCCAGATTACATAAATCATCACTTATTCACCCACAAAATAATTTAAAACGGATTATTTACACATCTTGTATGGTAAACACATGTCGTAAAAATAATCTAATATACTCTACTATACGTTTGATCTACCATACGTAGTCTCAACTTACTCCAACTAGTGATCAATTCCACAAAAAGAACATGTCCAACCTTCAAGTTGTAAGAACGAGTGATGTCAAAATCAGGAGGGCTAGCTATTCAACTTCCACCTGAGCACTTGTCGCCTCCATCAACCCATTGTGTATCTGGTCACCGATACCTGTAGTTGCCTGCCTCTGCCTCGCCACACCAATAACTCCAAGGTACTTGGATTCAGCTTCGGCTTCTGCTTTTTAAACCTGGAGAATCTTGCCTGCTTCGTCTTTGTAAACACTAGCAAGCTGAAGCCTTTGGGCCGCAATTCAAGCAAATATCTAGAAGTTATCTCATGTACAAACCAAAAACGACAATCAGATCAAGGATGCAATTGTTTATTGTCCAAATACCCAGAATCTATTGTAACGACACATCAGTAAGTTTAGAATCCCACCAAACAATTACTTGTTTAGGAAAGAAAATAAACTGCAAAGTCAATTTCATATGTAACACATTATAGATTATATCATGTTTAACTTAAGAACACGCATGAAAACATTAATACCATTGCTTAACACAATGGAAAAAAGATTGTGCACAGATTTAGCAATTGTTAGAAATAATGACAATGAGAATCCACAAAAACTTATAGGCACTCTTCTGGCCATGAGGGTAGACCATGGCGTGAATAAACAAGTTAGATAAGATTATAGCCAACTCAAATGAGAAAACATCCCAAAAATGGAAAAGGAACATTATACTAGTTTATTTTGTTCAATCGGTGCCAGATTTTTAAAAACTTCTCAAATATCAATGACTTACTCAGCTTACATTTAATTTTTAAAAAAACATCATAAAGCATTCGCAGTAAGACAGCGAAATTTTGTCCAAGGCATTACCAGCATTGATCTCTTTCATTGCCTTGCGCACGGCAGGATCAGGTATAATGTCCACATCAAAATTTGCTCTATGCTATATCCGTAAGCTTCCATTACCTGGTTCACAATTCATAACTTAAACGATAACAAACAACCGTCAGATTTTCATAACAATAAGAGGACAAACCAACATGCCCAATCCTCTAGAACAGCTATCATAACATACTGCAGCATGAACATGAAATTGCCGCACAAATGTGTTTTAGTTCCTTAAATTTTCTTCGTACATTAAGTAAAATACAGATCTTATTCGTGAAAATATACCTTCTCAAGTTCCTTCAAGACCGCTTTTGCAAACTCCACCCTTTTGCTCAAAGAGATCATCCAATCCCATTCTCGACACAACATCGCGAACGACTTCATAACACAACACAGAAAAACCCAATCAAAACAAAACAAAGCCAAAGTACTCGAGAACCAATAAAAATAAAAGACCACAACAATTGACAATTACCATCAAATACATAAGCCTGAATCTGCTATATAGGATTAACCAACTCAAAAAAAGCATAATCAGCATTCTCCTTCACGACAAGATATTGAATTGAGCATAATAATTGCATGAAAACAGTATCCTAATTCAAACCAAACAAAACCCTAACAATTCTATACCATCAGACAAAGGTAAATTAATTAGGAGAAATTTGGGGAAAAATACACCTTAGTTTTAGTTTCAATACGGAAATCGAGGGAGTTGATGCGGGTGAAGAGCATTCCGGCTAGAAATTGACCGGCGAAGTGGCTGAAAAAGTGAAGGCCCGGTTGGACCAATCTTTCGAATCGACCTCGCCTATGCTGGCCTGGTCTCCGCAGGCACACAAACAGAAGTTTCCCATGTTTCAAAGTGCTTTGTTTCGTTTGTTTATTAACGCGATGATGTTTTAGTTTGACGAAACTGTGATCGAAAGGGATTTTGGATATTTCCCAAGATCAAGGAACGGCAACCTACGTCGCACGTTTGCTGCCTTTCGGTCAGAGGTTAATTTCACTTTTGGAATTTCTAGATTAATGATCATACCGTCATCTGCAGCAATATGTAGAAATCAAGAATGAAATTAATCCGTTCGAGTCAGAGTCCAAACTGTACAAACTTATTTACACAAACTCTCACTTTCTCTCGAGTTTCATGGGGTCATGTCACGAAGACTTGATCCGTTCTATCAGAAATTGCCATTTAAATTTTGGGCATTCTTGATGAAATGAAAGAGTAGAGATGACAATTGAATCCGGAACCCGTGGAAAATTCGTTGGCCGTCTCCGTTTTGATAGGGGAATCTCCTGTTTGACTGGGTACGGAGATGGGAACGGAATTCTCCGATTGGAAAAATCGGGGACGAGGATGGTATCCCCTCCATCCCCGCAGGGAATCCCGTCCCCGTTCCAATCGAGTAATATCAATATCCATAATCGTTTATATACATTAATTATATATTTATATTAGATATATGTTATTATTATTATTATTATTATATAGACATATATAATTATTTTTTAAAAAAATATTGTATTCTAATTATTAAAATTTAAATTATATATATTTTTTATTTATATATTTTTTCTAAAAAATTAAATTTTAGTATTAAAGCGGGTATCGGGGATCCCCAATACCTGACGGAAACAGGAATGGTATCCAAAATACCATCCCGACGAGGACGGAAGCAGGGATAAATTTGGGTTCGGAGTTTCGGGGACGGGGAAAAGAGTCCCCAGAGATCCCATCCCCGTTGTCAGCTCTATGAAAGAGGCTGAGACTAACTTAAATGGTAGAAGGCACGAGAGATTTTTATTACTTTATTTTTTAAATGTATATTTTTTTTTAAATTATTTTTTTATATTTTTATAAAAAATCACCTACAAAATTATTAATTAATTATTATTGTTTTAATTATAATATAAAATATTATTATTTCTTTTTAATTTATTACTTTTTTTAAAACTATACATTATATATGTAAAAATTATCTAAACTTAAATGCAACTTCAAGTCAACATGATCCGAAACGTAGAATTCATCTCGATGAATGATGATTAGCTCCTCCGCCACCCTAGGTGTGCACATAGTTTGGTTCGGATCGGTTTTTTCATCAAACTGCCAATCGAACCAATGAGTTTGGTTTTTCTTTTGTGAAATTTATAGTTGAACCGTCTTTTTGATAAACTGTTCGGTTCGGTTAACCACCGGATCGGTTCGATTTGGTTTAGTTTAATCGGTTTTGTTATCAATTCACTAAAATAATTTATTTAGATTTTTCATTTATTAAATCTAACATAACATACTTGTTACAAAATGATATATACGTATTGTATCTAATTCATTTTGTTTGGGCTTAATAAACAAAGAAAAAAATGGGTTTGTAACACATTTATAACATGATAGTTTGAGTTTTACAAAAATGTACTCATCTCAAATTTATTTTAAAAATGCCCACTTTTTTTATCATTATTGTTTTAATGCCCAGATTTGTTATTAAGGACAAAATGGGAAAGTAAAAAAAGAATCTAATCTCTTATTTTCCTCATTAAGTCCAAAAAAGTTTAAATAAGTTCATGAGTTTGAAATAGTTAATGTGATTTTTTATTTTTATTCATTTTAATTTGTTTTTATATTATTTATTAAAAATCGTGCAATTTAGTCTGTATTAGTCAATTGTAAATAAAATGAT
>CANYCX010107704.1:0-12691 GCA_948193385.1 Breynia disticha f. nivosa
GATTTACCAACTTCCACTATGATTTTTCTCTTACAAATCACTTTCTAGTTAAGTGAGAACTCAAGTACAATGATCACTTACAATACCTCACACTAAAACAATACTAATCTCAGCAAATGAACACTCACAAGCACTTCTAATCTATTACAAATTGCTTCTCTAAAACTTCAAAGAATTTTTGCTTAAATTTTTGTCAAAGAATAGAAAT
Source organism: Breynia disticha f. nivosa (assembly GCA_948193385.1). NCBI lineage: Eukaryota > Viridiplantae > Streptophyta > Magnoliopsida > Malpighiales > Phyllanthaceae > Breynia > Breynia disticha. The sequence goes on from CANYCX010107704.1 coordinate 209, forward strand.
CTTGTTTACAATAATGCTCAATATGTTTCTAAGGTTGTAGAGAAACTTCCCAATAGTTATTGAACTTCTTTTATACCTCTCTCTTCAGTTTATGGTCGTTAGACACATAAACTAGCCGTTTGTGTTTTAAATGCCCATGCATTTAATGCCGTGTCAGACGCGTTAACGTACGTTAATATCTCAATTAACGTACGTTACCAATTTTGCTTTCACCACTGCCACCACGCGTAGCTTTCTGTTTTGTCTCGGATAGAAGCTTCAATTATATTAACGTACGTTATTTCCCAAATTAACGTACGTTAATCTTGATAACGTATGTTGTCTTCTCTTCAGCCTACATTATTCATCATCTGGGTTTCACTTGAAGCGCATATGAATAATGTACGTTACTAACAATATTAACGTATGTTACCAATTTGCAGAATTCACTAATAACCTAAAAAATCAATCTTTATCACTTTAAAGAGTTTCCCATTATCAAAACTAAGTTAGGGACTCAATGCTGATCACTCTTGATCCAACATGGTGTGTAAGTGGAGGTAGCACGTTTGGTCGGCTTATCCAGCAGTAATCTGGATTCATGTGCGCAGGCCAGACTCATCGCTTCATCTAGATCAGAGGGACGAGCTAAGATAACGTCGATGCGAAGGCGTTCTGCCAATCCTGCAATAAAAATGGATTTCTGCTGAATTGCAGTGATCGAATCTGTCCTGGCCACCAGATCTTGGAATTTTTCCAAGTAGTCTTCGACGCTTCCTGTCTGTTTCAGGGAGACTAAGTCCCCAATCGTGTCGCTTTGCACTGGAGGGCCGAAGCGGATGTTGCAGGCGCACTTGAACTCTTCCCAACTCATGTTCGGATGTGCCTTGCTACATAGGACGAACAACATCTAAGCAGTGCCAGTTAAGTGGATGGAAGCGATCTTGAGCCATTCCTACTCCGGAGTTTTTTAATGCGCGAAAAACTGTTCGCACCTACTAACCCATGCTAGTGGGTGCTCCATCCCATAAAATGTTGGGAAATCGATCTTGGTGTAGCGGGGCACAAAAGATTTCTCGGTTCGAGGCCCGCCTGTTTCTCCACGCTGTGCTGGACTAGTGCTGCGGTTGGTGGAAGATTCTGCCTCGCTCTTGCCTGGGATGACTTCTTCTCGAGCTGCTGACATGTTATCGACGCGGGCAATGAAGGTGGCTTGGTCTGCCGCGAGAGATTCTTGGCCTGCAGCGACATTCTTGAGCGTATGACAGCTGGCTCTGGTACCAAATTGTTAAGACTTCGGGTTACGGATCGTGTCGCGAGACGATGTCCGGTATCCGGTTATGATGGTTGTTTGTTACGGGTGCGGTGAGGCGCAATGATGAAGGGCTGGAGCTCAGACGAGGAGCTACACCTACTCAGAAGCTCAATGGAGAGAGCTATCTATCTCAAGGTTTGTTATTTTCTTAATCGATGCCCTTAATTGATATGGCTACTTCCTTTATATAAGAGTACATCGGTGGTTTATGGATAAAATTCTAATAATGCTAGGACTCTAGGAACTAATCCTACTGATCTGATCTGCTGCTGATTCCTAACTAAATACTAACTCTTTTAAAATGAAATAACAAAAATAACGAGAAAATGCTAAGACTAAGAATAGAAGTTTGGTGCTAGTCAACTTCTTCAGCAGCGATTGACTTACTGGATTTCTTCATTCTAGAATGGTGCTTTCCGATGAAAGAATCCATAACATTTCATATCTTACTTTTACAAGATATGAGTATCTTTACAATAAGTGTAAGATAAACATTTCGTGTTTCTTTCTTTCATTCCAACTTTATCTATAGCATTTTCTATTTTAATCTAACATTATTCGATCTCTATCTTACAATATTAATTTAACAAAAACTACCTTAACAAATAACTCTCCCATCACTTTTATTACTCTCTCTCATTCCACTATGCCTCACATGCCTTGCATTGTTAAGCATACCAGCAAGAATTGTTTACTGTCAAAACGAGGCACAGCAAATAAGACAATACTTGTATTGGACATTTCATCAAATTGATATAACTCTGAAACCATCCTCAACCTGCAAACCCTAAACTCTTGATGAACCAAGCTTTCGCTCGAATAAGCGTTTCAGCAAGTAGATTTGGAGAACACTTGTTCCAACTAGTGCAGCTGATTCAAGTATTGCCTTATGGATTGCTCTTCGACTCATGCTATCGTTCACTGCACTCCAGTCAAATTAAATGATTACTTCTTAAACTTCCAGAATCAAGCAGATAATGAATTATTTGATTAAACAGAAAACAGCTTTTCAAAATCACCTATTGCCTGTCGATCAGTCTGAGCTTCGAGCCAATGCTGCTCAAACTGAATGTTGTAAAGAGCTTCCTCTAACTTTGATATCTGCTCTAACATGGGAGAGAAGTGCTCTGCGTATAGAATAAATTGAGAGAAACTGAGCTGAAATTAATATAACATCTTCAGAAAGGTTTAAACAAATAAAGAAGACAAGGGAGTACCGTCTTTGGCATGCTGTTCATAGTAGGAAAAGTGACTAACATGTGCGTCAAAATCAATGGTTTCGTGATAAGGAGATTTATTAGTGAAACAAAAACGGTAAACCCCTTTCTTCTGAACCACAAACTCTATCTTCTCACTTGTTTTGTCCCGAAAATGATGAATTTGATCTCCAGAAGGATCTTTTATCTGAAAACTCAACACCACATCTAATCCATATAATTGAACTAACCAAACAATAATTTTAAAGCAACACAAATTTCTGAACGTTTAACTGTACAACTAACAACATCATTCCTACAATCTTAAAGATATTACCTAAGATATTTCCATCTAATTTCAATTCTTCATCCCACTGATCAGATTGGACTGTTCATAATATAACATAATGAAAACAGAATTTATGTCAATACGGAAAGAGAATGAAAAATATACCAAAAGATCGACGCCTTCGTCGCTAAAATGCCATGGAGACTCAGCTTTAATGACTACAAAGGAGACATGAAGAGTGTCACCTTCGTACTTAACGTCGTGAGAGAAACATTCCTCTCTATCTATCACAAATCTTATTCCATTTGCCACCTTCGTTCTGGGCGTCATTACGAGCAATGCCATCACCACCATTACCATTCTTTTCCACTTCCCCATTATTGCAATGAGATTTCTCTCTTGATTTCTCCGGTAATTGTCTCTGCTTGTATTTCTCAGTTACTGTTGCTTTCAGATCGATGTTACGTAGATCTGCTTTGTTTTCAGGGTGCCACTTGTGTTCTAAAAATAAACTATACTACTTATGTTTTAACTAGTGTTTACATTTGGTATATAATGGGATGTAGTATATTATAATTATATTAATTATATTATAATATATTTTTAATTTAAATTTAAGTAATTAATAATTTAATAAAATTATTTAAAATATAATAAAAATAAACAAATATTTAAATAAATTAAATTATTTATTTATTTTAATTTTTTATGATATTTTTGAATTAAAAATTAATTATTTTTATGAAATATTTATTTAACTAAATATTGTCATATTATTTATAATATTCATCTACTCTAAGTACTTACTCCTAATAATATCTAATTAAGTATCATATTATTTTTATGTCAAAAATATATAACTACACATACGAATAATATTTTACTATCAATGTATGTAATATTTTAGTTAATATTTTTTTTTATTATTATCACATTTATTTTTAAAATAAATTAAATATAAAAAAATTCATTGACTTATAATATTAATTATAATTAAAATAATATCTTATTTTAATTATTAAAAATATATAATATTAAAAAATTGACACATAAATTTTGTGTAATTAATGAAAGATTTTAAGAAATATATAAAAATATTCACCCAAAAATTGAGATATATTTTTTTGACTAATGAATTTATCATTTAAAAATTCTAAAAGTTGCCACTAGTTGTTATCAAATAAATTTTACGGTTATTATCAATCATCAATATAGTTATTTAAATAATTTTAAACAAAAAAATTGGTGTTAGTTTAAAATTAACTTCTACAAAAATATTGTTTCATATTTTTTTATATTTTTGTTATAATATTAATAATATTTCATATTAAGAATTTTTTAAGTAAAAATAAAAAGTTATTTTTATAATATTTACTAATTTTGATTAAAAATTCTTTAAATGTTATGACAGATAACTACATATTTTCAGGAAATCACGTATTTAAAAAATAATAATTTTTTTAAAAATATTTTTATTTTTTATTAATTTGAATATTCTGTTTTGAATCAAATCAAAATACAATGAAATTAAAAATATATATAAATTCTATTGATCAGACTTTTTATGTTAGAAAAAGGGACTATTGTGTGTTATGGCATAAGAAAAAAGGCACTCTCTTCTCTTTATGTGAAACTTTACACAAATTAAATTCTAAGTAGATGAACGCAAAATAGACTCCACATGCATATATAAATCACTAAACCACGCAAAATCCTCCAATTACAACTGGGAAATTTCTTCCTCTTCCTCAAAAAAAATTATAAAATCAAACAAATGTGTTTTAAGCTGCAGTTTCAGGTGTATACCAGCCATGGTGAATCTCCACGGCCTTTTTTCTCCTAGCAAGACGGGACTTCCTCCTCGCCCCAGTGTTTCTGTGCAATGTTCCCACTTTTACAGCTTTATCAATGACTGAGTAAGCTTCTGCAATAAGCTTCTCAATAGGAACAACCTCTTCAGCCTCTGCATCTGCCTTCTTTCTCAGATCATCCAATGCTTCCAAAACCTATAACACATATCATAAAATACCATTGTAGAGAGGAGTTTTAGTCACCACCAGGTTTTAGTATAAACTTTTCAACAAACGGCAAGGCATAAAAATAGTCCATATTTAAAAGACTCAGAAAATTTAAATGGTATCTGATGGTCTATATTCCTGTCTAAGCAATCAAAGAAATCACTCACCCAAATGGGGCCAAATACACCCAAGCAAGCTGTCCCAAGTTATTTTCTTAAGAGCTTATAACTAAACAGCAGAAGATTTAGTTGAATATAACACTCCATTTGCTGTCAAAAAGCAGCAGAAGAGGTCTACAAGATTCTGAAGCCACATAAACATTCCCCCTTGATCCATTTTTCGTGGTCTCCACAAACAGAAATTATTCGAAGAATTCTACTTCTAACAAGAGAAAACTGGAAAAAGGACTTCTACCATGCGCTCCATCTTCTTGAATGTGAAACTACACGAATGATTCAAGTTTAACTAGCCCTCAGAAAATATAGCAGACCATCTCACAAGTTACAAAATATGATAATTTAGGAGGAACCTAGACACATCTCCACATTTCTATTATATTGCAGACATAGAAATGCATCCCAACATCCGAACATCAAGTTTCCTCATGCCAGAAATGAACGGTTCTGCAAATTTCTGAATATGGGACAAACATGTTCTTCAACATGAAGATGTAAAACAAGGAAACAAATACTAGAGCACATGAAATAGTACTAAAAATATTAAAAGTCGACCACCATAAACAAAAGATTTTGGGGTTTCTACCTTCTTCATGCGGGTTTTAATTTCAGACTTGCGAGCTTTATTGTAAACCCTTCTTTTTTCAGCTTGACGTGCTCTCTTTTCTGCTGAATCAGCCTTCTTCTTTGGAGCCGCCTCGCATACAATCAAACGCCTAATCGGCCTTTGAATTGTGGTCATTGAAAGACTTCCTGCAAAACCCACAACCAATATATCAGAAAAAATATCAAGTAACCTTACTTTTTTTTTAGAACCAAAGAAACCTTACTTAAAACTTCCAAAATCTAAACTGCCCGCTTCACCAAACAACTTAAAGACTCCATCTTTGAACAAAAACTAATTTTGTAAGCAAATATACCAATTTCCCTCTATTTTTCTTGCAAAATTACACAGAATAACCTCAACTGTTCAACACTCAAGTCACAAAACATATAACAATTTCCTTTCTGTTTTTATGAAAACTAAGCATATTATCATCAATAACAACACATACAGCAATTTTCACGGAAACCAACCAAAATGGTTACAAAATTTATATTTCAGCCAAGAAAATCAAAGGGTTGCTCCTACAATTCGTTGTCATTACTTAAAATGACACAATGCAATGAAGATAACAGAAAATAAAGATACAATCAATCATACAAAAAACAAGCAAAGTAAAATAATTACCATTGTTGAATACATGGTGGGGGAGAGTAGAAGAGAAACTGAGAGAGCAGGAAGTGGGAAGAGAAGAGGAAGTCGAGTTGAGAGAGAGGTTGAGGAGTTTGGTGGGAAGCGTTAGAGAAGAAGAAAGAAGTGAAGTAGCCATATATGCGTTTGTAGGAGAAAATAAATTTCAAGATTGGTTCTGTCGTTGCAGCTCTGAAATGGATAGAGTGCCTTTCTCTGTAAATTTCAGCATGGATGTTTGGAATAAGAATTGGCTTATCCGTGTGACCAAACATATGTGGACAGCTTTTTTTTGTTTTTTGGAAATTAATGGGTAAATAATTCCAATGGACACAAAGGTGAAAGGTTTTTCCCACAAAGGTCACAAAAGCAATTTTTCTTTTCAGTAGCACCACACAAAAGAATTAGGTAGTTCGGACAATGTTTCCAGAGTGTACGCACAATCTGACACATCTAGGGTTGCTCACGGTACAGTTCGGATCGGGGATATATAAATCTTTGTCCCATCCCAAGCTTCGGGGATTTTAATTTTGAAGGATCCGTTTTGTTTTGTTAAAATTAAATCTATGTCCCGTATTGTACCAATTTTCAGTACAAAACAGTTCGGATATTCGGGAAATTCGGTTTGGTACAAAAAAATTTGGATCGGTACAGAAATCGGATATTTTTCTCTTTAAAAATAAATTAGTATCAGTTATAACATATCAATACAATATTATAGCGTAAGGGACAATCCTTACTAGTAGCAATACTTAGTACTCTCATTCCAAGTTCAATTGGCCAGTCAAAGTTTGAAGATAATTTGGATCCCTTGTCACTTCTGAAGAAATATTTAAAAAACATATTTAATTTCATAAACATAAATTATAGACAAAAAAACATATACAATGTAAAATAAAAAAACAAACCTGATTCATTATCATCTAGTTCTTGGAGTATTTCTTCAATTTCAATAGACTTATTGGAGCTTCTTAACCAATCTTGCAAGCATATAAGAACTTCAGCCGTAATAGGAGTTAATGAACTCCTAAACTTGTCTAATGTTCTTTCCCCAGTACTGAAAGCAGATTCAGAGGCCACAGTTGATGCTTGAATAGCAAAAACATCCCTAGCTACTTTTGCCAAAATTGGAAACCTAACCTCATTTACTTTCCACCAATTAAGAAGATCAAAATCAACTTTATACTTCTCAGAACACTCTTCCAAATACTTATCTAACACTATAGACACAAAGAGCATTCGATTTGTTGATTCAAGTGAACCCCAATATTTATCAAACTTCTTTCTCATTAATCTACCCATTTCAGCAACATTCAAATCCTTACTATTCTCACAAAGTTTTATATCCTTCAATGTTTGAATGAACTTAGGAAAGTACACACTATATGTAGAATAGGATTAGCCAAAAAACTTACAAGTCGCATCATAGTAATTTTTCAAAAACCTTGCTAAAATTTTGACATTAGTTCAATCTCTCTCTGTTGGAACATCTGAACCAAGTTCTTTAACAAAGCGTGCATCTTTATCTTCATACCTATCAAATACTTTCTAATATAGAATAGTAGTTTCTTGCATTAAATAGGTTGAATTCCATCTAGTAGGGAAATCTAATTGCAAACACAATGTGTAAGTGAGATTTACATCGTCAACACATTCTTTAAACAAATTCAACCATTTAGGACTGATTCTAACATATTTCACAACATTTTTAATTTTTTGTATAACTCCATCAACCATGGACAAACCATATTTCACAATTAATTGAAGAAATATTTTTAGATAATAGGAGATAGAAACAACGCTCGTAAAGAGGCCTATTGAAACCAAGAAACATAGGCATGTCTGCCATCCATACCAAAATAAATGTGAGCACAAAATCTCCTATGAAAATAATCCCCATTCAAAGATAAAACATTTCTTTTAACTAGTTTCTTTCTCAATTGACCAATTGCAACTTCATTATTAGATGCATTATCAATAATGATGCACATAATCGTTTTCATTCAAGAAAAACTAAATGGCTTTTCCAATAATAACTCCCTTATCATTTTTAATGACATAAAAATTCAAAATCCTCTTATGCATATTCCACTAAGAATCAATGAAATGCACAGTCAAACATACTTAAGATAAAATTTGAATTCTTGTCCATATATTAGTGGTCAATGAAACTCTTTAACAATGAGATGAAATACTATCAAACAATTTTTCTTCTCTTTTGCAAATAAAGAAAAGAAATCTCTCATAATAGTATGCCTAGATGAAATTTTAAACTGAGGAACACTACCTTCACAAAGCTCTCTAAATCCATCCCTCTTAACAAACCTAAAAGGTAACTCATATTTTATGATCATTTTCACCAAAGCGTTCCTAACAATCTACTAATTAAAGTGTTAACAACTTAATTGCATATCCTCAGTATTACTACCCTTAGTGAAATTCAATGTTGTTTGAGATTTATCTTTCTTTATGTGTGCCTCAAGTAAATCTTTTTTATGTGGAAACTTCTTACAAGTTTCTCTCAAATGTTTCTAAATACCAGAGGTACCCTGAGCACAACTTGCTTTATATTCTTTACCACACCAATTGCAAGATGGCTTTTCAATTTCTCTTCCATCTGAATCTAATATTACTTTAAAATGTTCCCAAACTTTTGACCTAAATTTTTGTGAGCTTTAGGTTTGCAAATACCTTCATTTTTAGTGAAATTTTGAATTGAAGAATCTATTGTGGCTGGAGTAAAAGATAATTTGGGACTCTGAGTTTTTCCTCCTTCATTTGAGATATTTCCATCCAAAAATTGGTGAATTTTTTGCCTTTTGTTTCCTGGATCCATCTAAAATAAAAAAAAAGATTTTAGGTTTCTTGGATCCTTCATTTAATATATTATAAACTCCAAAATCATAACGAAAGAAAAGTAAGGCATCAAAGAAAACTGATGTTACCTTCTGTTTGACCAAAACAGACAAAAAAAATATTGAGAGTTTGTCGATCCTTAAAAAGAAGAAACTTAAGACTTAAAGTGTCTTAGAGAGAAGAACCATGAAAATGGGAGTCTCAATGGCTGGAGAGAAAGGTAGAAAAATAGGATGAGCCAATGAGAACCTTCTATGTTATTGTTTTGTCAAATCAAATGATGAAAATCTATAGGACATTAAAGAAACAGAGAAAGGGGTGGAAAATTGAGTCGTCTTTATCTGGAAATGGAAACAACAACGCGAGGGAGAGAGATGTGGCAAAGAGAAAAGGAGATTGAAGGAGGGCTATAGTGGTGTAAAAGTAGGTAGATGTGAGGCAAGGTGGTGGAGGTTATGGAAGAGAGAATATGGAAGGAAGGAGGTGATGACTTAGGTTTGATTTTCATTTTTTTCGTAGGAGGTGTTTGTCAATCTCTGGGATAGTTGGGATGGGATGATAAATGTACATTCCAGAATTTTAATGCTTTCAAGTTGTTTGTTAAATCACTCCTGAATAAAGTCAACTAAACCCATATCTCGATTTTTCAAGATATGTATATCTTGGCAATAAGCCAAGATAAGCATCCCATGTTCTTTTGTTTATTAATTTTACTCTCTCTCTTCATCCCAATAAGATTAACAAACACTTGAAAAATATTTTTGGAATACATTCTAATTTTATCTTAAACATTTCCTATCTTGATCGAAAATCATTTTATCCCTATCTTTCCAACATTATTTTAACAAACACTACCTTAAAAGATAGGAAGAGTGGCGGCTAGTTAAGAGGTAGTGGCTAGTGGGTGGTGTACTTTATTGGATTAGAGTGATGGAAGTAGGCTACATGGAAAGGAGAAATAGATTACTAGGATTAAAAGATGCAAAAAATGTTGATGGATTTTTGTATTAAAAATATAGGAGGAAAAATGAAAATAAGTTCGTGGATTTTTTTGTTATCAAATAAAAATATATTATTAAATTTTAATTATAAATTATTTAAAAATACTCAAATTAAAATTGTTATAATATCTTTAAAAATTTATATATCCAATCAATACATACTATTTCTAAGAGTTAACTCATGGTATATTAATTAAAAAAATTATATATATATATATATATATATATATATATATATATATATATATATATTAAAAGATCTTATTTGTGAAGCTCATTTTCAAAATCCATTTAACCTTATAAGCTATATCTCGATAATAATAATAATAATAATAAATCAGAGTGAAAATAGAGGAGAGAGAAAATGAAATATTTATTTCATAAACAAATCCGGCCCAAACTATCCATGTTATAAAAAATTTTACGGTGGAAATGGATACAAGTTTGAAAACGTTTCAAACTCAAAATATAAAGATTTACAAAAAATGTACAAATATGTACAATCTCAAAAATGGAAGCAAACAAAACAGATGAATGGAGCTCGACCTATGACAGCAGCTATCTGGCATAAGATCACTACAACTCTGGTCCAGTGGTAGCTATCTGTGTCCTGAGCATCATTTAGACAATTTACATAGGGGTGAGTATTTAACAATACTTAGTAAGCTTCATACACTATAATTGATTTGTATAATTTGAATGAGCACAACGACAATCAATATCCCAACATGAGATATGATTCTACTCTATCCAAATCAAACCTCCAGCTGGCATCAATACAGAAACAGTATAACCCAGACGCTCTATACTACCTCCACTATGGTCTACTACAGACTCACTCACAAAAGAGCACGTAGAACCTGGATCAGTCAGTACTGAAGTAGTATATATAAAGATAGAAATAGTATCAATGATCATGTTTGGATCCTCAGCTGCCTCATCCCTAGTCATAGTAAAAACTCGGGCCTGTGGTGCTGACCCTGCTAGAGCTGCTGCCCCGCCAGATACACTAGCTCCACCTGTACCAACTACTCCCCCTTTAGAGGCTGCTCCTCCCCTAGAAGTAGAACTAGAACCTCTGCCACCTCTACCTCTACCTTTACCTGTCAAAACTGTAGGCTTAACCTCACCAACACTACTTTGTCTCGAAACATCAACACTCGGTACACCCTGTCTCTGTGGACAGTCTCTGGCAAAATGACCCGGCTGCTAGAAATTATAACAAACTAACCTCGTATCTCCATCGGAATATGTACTTGTACCTCTGCTCGGATAAGTAGGAGGCCTGGTGGAATAACTCCTCCCACCTCCTGCTCCGCATCTAAACTGTCTCGAACTCCCACCTGAACCTCTAAAACCTCGAGTATCTGATCTTTGACCTCTAATGGAACTAGACCCAAAAATCTTCTGTCTCTTTCCTTCTTTCTTGTTTTCTTTCTGGTCACCCTCTGCCTCTAACTCCTCAGCCGTAATGGTTGCCTCAATCAGTACCTTATATGTTAAGGGTTTCAATGTAATCCTGTTGCGTATGACATACCTCAAAACTCTCCTGAATCTGTCTCTCCTCTTCTGATCAGTGTCTACATCCTCTAGAGCATATCGAGATAGTTTGGTAAACTCAGCACCGTACTCAACAACAGTCCTCTCCCGCTGCTTTAACTCTAAAAACTCAATCTTTTTCTTTGTTTGATATGGAGGAGGGGTATACTTCTCAGAAAACTTCCGTAAGAAATCATCCCAAGTTAATGTCGGGAGATCATTCTGGCTATTTGGGACTGAATCCCACCAATTCCAGGCAACTTTCTTTAACAGAGATGTAGTATACCTCAATTTTTGCTCTGGGGTACACCTCATACATGTAAGAATATGCTCTGTTTGTCTCAACCAATCATCTGCCTCTGATGGATCAGTAGTGCCCTCAAATATTTTTGCCCCTACTTCCTAACCTCAGTAAAATTCTTATCAATATTAAGGTTCTGACTACCGAAAGCTCTAGTATGATCCCGTATCATTTTATACATCATCTCCACGAACGGAGCATATGTAGGATCGTATGGAGGTATAGGCATAGCAGGCTGTGCTGCAGGCTGTGCAAGCTGCTCAGGAGGTAATGGGGCTGACCCCTATCTCTCTACTGACTCTCTAGACTCTACTGTGCTGTGATCAGGTGATACGTCGTCAATGGGCTCCATCTGTTTTCAAAATATCAAGTTCAAATTCATTTAGCTTCCAAAACATATTAAACAAAACAATTTTGGCACAGTCCATATGGAATTTAATCCCTGCTCTGATACCACTAAATGTGAAGCTCATTTTCAAAATCCATTTAACCTGATAAACCATATCTCGATAATAATAATAATAAATCAGAGTGAAAATAGAGGAGAGAGAAAATGAAATATTTATTTCATAAACAAAT
>CANYCX010107717.1:0-26296 GCA_948193385.1 Breynia disticha f. nivosa
GAAACCACACTTTTGATTTCAGTATGGAAGCTCACGGCTTGGGAGTTGTTTTTGCAATGGACGACATTGACTCTCTCTCCAAACTAGGGTTTTGTTTTTGATTTTTAAAGATAAGAGTTTTTCAAAACCAAACTACTTAACAATCCTAATGCCTTTAGGACTTTTTAAGTCTTTTATTCAAATTTAAAAAACCTTTAAAATTATCTCCCTCGCTGTGACCTTATGTGTGGATAATTAAAAGATTTAATTTATCCTACATAATCCTTGTCTTAATTTAAGACAAGCTTTGCCTTAATTTAAGACATGCTTCCTAAATTTTCTCTCTCTTTATTTCTTACACATTTTCATCATATTTAATAAATAATCCTTGTCTTTAAATCATGTAAGAAATATTATTTCTCATCCGTCTTGGGCCCAATTACCAAAATTGGCCCAAATGCCCAACCTGGTCTAATGACCGTATTTTGACCTAAGGTGAAATACCGAAATTACCCTTTTAGGTTTTTCGCTATCCGTGTGCGATTTGTAGGACTATTTAATAAAGGTAATGAGTTTAATAACTCATAAATCATAGGCGGTCTCTAGTAAGACACTATGATCATCCTAAATTAAATACCTGACGAGCGGTGTCAACAGCCCTACTACAATTCAAATAAATCCCTTAACCTAGATATCTTGATTTAGCATAAGGCATGTCGCTAACACCCTTATTTAATGCTAAATCACTTTTCTTGATCCCTATGACAAAATTGATAAATTCGAATAAATGACTTAATCATTTCATTCAGGTGTGGCCACACTCTTCCCAATCTTGTCTATCAAGCGGCCAATGATATCATCTCTCATTGAGAGGGTCAATCCTTTCACTTCACTCCTAGTCTCAATTATGATTCGTAGCATACCCAATCATACCCATACTTGTCAACCTTTTACGGCCACGTTAGGCGTATGTCAAGTACACTAGAAATCACAAAAAGAGACACAGTGATTTCTAGTCTAAGGATAACATTTCACATTACAAATGGTGATCGCTCTCCAAGTATAATGCTCTACATTATACCTATGCACTTTGCTAGATATCCTAAATATCTATGACCTGTAGAACATAATCTTCTACAAAGTACATACTAGTCTTAATTCATTTCTATTCCCATAGAAACAAATGACTAGGGATATTCAGAATGTTAACCTCATATCTTCCAGGTTCTACTATCAAGGTCCTCAACCTTGATACCTCAAGTGCTTAATTAACATTCCTGTATATTTTATCAAACACATACCATAGGTCAATACATGATATGATAAAATAATGCCTCATAATTTTATTACTCAATAATAAAAGTTACAAATAATGTATTGGGCTAGGGCTTACACTAACATATATAGGATGCTTATTGTAGACGACATTATTAGGGTTGGAGTCTAGAGGAACTGTAGATATTATGGCTAAAAATGTGACACTAAATTTTTCTTTTCAATAAATTATGAAGTTTCCAAAAATCCTTAAAAAAGTTCCCAAATGTAAAATTTTTCAATAAATTAGCTGACAATTTGTAAGAATATAAAAGTATGCAATCATAACCAAAGATTAGAGAGAAAACATTTACAACCACCATGGAGTTTTACAAAGCTATGAAATCATTTTTAATGAAAAACCTCCGTCGCCGCACCCTCTTTCCAAGTGTGGACTCCTCGGCCAACCTGCTAAGACACAACAACCACAACACAATAGGTGTGTATAAACCTCAGTAAGCGGATACCTGCTTCACCACTTACCTGTCCATATAAAGTCTAAAACACTTGTTCATTAAGTTATATGCACAATTCCATTATTAAATTATTACTGCATTCAATTTTTTATTCTAATCTGACACCTCTTTCCTAAACGTCTAAAAGGAAATATCCAATCTACTTACTCAGTGTATCTACTAAATTCTATCACCACTCGCCACAGCCCTACGACCTTCATCACAATTACCCTATGTCGAACTCTATATTGGTATATTTAGTTACATTAATACCCAAAACCCTAATGACTCCTCCTTAAGCCTTTTCATTAAGTTTCATTCGTTCTCATGACTCAGTCATTCGGCTTTGTTATCTTATTTCATTCATTATGTCAGGTGGTAGCATTGCATATGTTACATCTATAATCATTGCATCATAAATCCATTAGTTTTTCCAATCACTATCTGAAATTGCTAACTATCTCCATCGGCTAAACTTGCATTGTTGAATCATTTTTGTTCATCGTTAGTCATTTAAAATTTACGTCTTATTACTCACGGAATGTTTTACTCTTTTTCCTAAATTCTATGATACATTATTTAGGATGTTTGATCATAGGTGATAGTGTGTTATTTGGCTCATAATTGTTTGCTTTTAAGTCCCTAACTCGACTCGGATTATGTACCAACTCTAGGATGTATTAGGGTAAGGTTTTCTAGGTCAGATACTGTGAGACTCAATTTTAAAAACTGTTTTTCCCGATAAACAATATAATTTAAGAAATGATACAGAAATCATATCTAAAAACAGAGGAGAGAGAAAATATATACATGTTATATTTACTCAAAACACTCACACAATCTGTTACATTTTTAAAATCAACACACAAGCAAAAGCTAAAAATGTTTGAAACATATTAAACTCAAAAGTTGCATGTATATACATAGATGTGCAACATCTACAAATCAAAATATCCAAAAATGAACTCTGGAGCCCGACCTCAGACATAAAGCTCTGGAAACGCTGATCACCTCTGGCACTGTCCAGTCAAGCAACTACCTACGATCTGCACAATCATTTAAACAATAAACGAGGGTGAGTATAAAATATACTCAGTAAGAATTCTCAGCTTCATTTAAAGTAAATGATGCGCAAAGGAAAAATATAAATCAGCACAAGGACGTGCCTATCTATTTTCTCCCTATGGCATCTGATTATGCCAATACAAACATATGACACAGATATAAAATAGCAAACCACATAGGTTTATACATTTAACTCTGCACACAGCAATATCTAGATCATAATGATTGTTCAATATAACACACATCAGCATTAAGATCACACAGATCAAATCAACATCCACACTGGATTGCACACAGCAAATATGAACCACACATGCTCAATTATCCACACAGGATAACATATATATAACCATATAGGTATCAATCAAATAAGTTCATACAAAACATTCATATCATTAGCAAGATCACATAGATCATACTTATACGAACATGACGTCCACACAGGATTAGAATTATAACATTATACATATATGAATGTAAATGTATGATATGAAATTCTAATGCAAATCCATAAAGGATCGACACAGCAGAGGATACCTCTGTACCACACAAGAGAGGTTGCGGACCCCACACAGCTAAATCCAGGACAACACACAATAAGTCCTTATCCATACATGATATCATAGCCACATAGGCATAATGTCATACAGATACTTATGCAATACGTGAGTGTATCAATGCCATTTGTATCATATCAACACACAACATAGTAATGACATTCTTATTAACTCCCAGCATAGCTCACACAGAGCATATTAATTACTACACAGGTTCTCATTTATCATGCTTTCTTAATATTGTTCATAACACACAATAATAGAACAAGAAAACATGTCAACATATCACACAGAGAACATACCACGCATGTATAAGATGTCATGAAAACATACCACACAGGTATATCTAACATCAATGTATTAATAACAAATCAACGTATCAAAAATCAACTCCATTTTAATCATATATCAATGTAAGCAATACAAGCTTACCAATAATCAACTTAATATCAACCAACGTATATAGATATATCACACATATGTCATCCAAGACATATAGCCAAACCACATTTCAATTCAAGTCTTATAAGCTTCTTATACCAAGCACAACAAACATATGTTTACTCATAATCAACTTAAAATCATCCATTTGTTCATTAGGCATATAAACTTAACCATACCATTTTCAATTTGATTCATCTATATATCTAGCAATCTCAAACATAACATTATAGGCCACCTCTATTACAACTATATAATCCCAAACAAAAGCTACTGTTTTACTTAAAATTTATTTTACGAACCAATTTAGTAAGCGTAAGAACACTTACCTCGTATACAAGCAAAATCAACAAGCTAAACCTCGAATCAAAGTCCACCCAACAGTCGTACAGATCCTTTTGTACGAAATTAACCATATACAATACATTAACTAACTATTCATACATTGATTCTAACCTTAGAATCATCAAAACATCATTTGTAAGCCTTAAATCATCCATATGTCAACTCTCCTTACTAACCCAATCACCACAATTTCATCCATTCACTAATTCACATATCTTAAATCATTTCCATAATCATATTTAGGTTCCATTCAATCAATAACACATTTTCCTAGCAACCATTTCATTTCAAACTCATTAAATCATCCAATTCAAACATAAACTTCACAACCCTTGTAAACCATATATCAACCATTTATCTTGACTTGAATTCCTACCAAAATTAATCCCTCTTCTTGTAAAATCACTTCCTGTCCCTCAAAATCAACTCTGATGTTTTCTCAGCTCTCTCTATAAGTTTTTCTCTGAGTTTAGGTAATAGTTTTCTTGAATGTCGGTTGAACAGAACACTACACGTGGTGGAGAGTGGACTACATGTGATCATTACAACTGTGCGTACTCTGCTGCCACAGCGTGTAGTTTGCTGTTTTTTAACATTCCTCCCTTTTCTTAGGTTATTTCCTATCAACCTTCATATGCCTCAATGTAATCATTTATTTCCAACTTTTCAATAATTATTTCCATAAAATAAATTCTGCGATGTTACAGATACACTTCTAGGCAAGAATAACATAGGTTAGATTAGGACTAACGTCGTTAGTCTCGTAGCCATTTTTTCAGAAATCCCAGCCAAGAATAATTTGGGTTAATTGTACAATTAAGGTACATTACTTGCTTGTAACATAGCTTAATTCCAAGTTAACATACGTTAATTTGCTTTAGAACATATATATTACACATTCTGCATCACACCAAACACTTAACGAATTTTCACCTCAACTAACATCAACCAAGTATGTTTTATGCAATTCAATTCATATACCTAACCTCCTACATGCACACAAAGATAACACACATCAAACATAATACCGTTATCACAATCAATCATAATGCATCTCATTTTTTGCAATTTCACATAATAATTAAAATTTTCCAATTCATAACGTACACATTCAACCACACTCTCAAACTTCACTACACAAAATTAAATCCTTTAAGACTCACAAACTCATGTCAATGATATCATTTCACATGTATACAGGAGCACAATTCAAACACAATCCACATTCTACATTATCAAGCACAAAATATAAATCACACGTATACATAGTGCACTCAACTCTCATTTCTCATTTGCAATAATGTAGCACCATACTAAGCACAACCCAAACATTCATTTCCACATTTATCTTTAGCTTATCACATTCATATTTCCTGCTAATTCACACCTACACATAATTCACTTAAAATACAAGGCCAACTTTCACATACCAACATACAATCTTCTCACACATATTAACAGCAATTCCATTATTATGTCTATAGATTGTTATCCATGTTCCATATCCTAATCATACACTCTATAGTCATTCAAACATATTATCAACAACTAGCTTGCAAGCATAATTCTCACATTTATAAGCCACAAATTGCATATCACACATACATGAAATTCATTTAAGAGTACAACACTAACATTCACATACAAGCCTAATTATGTTCTCGATCACATCTCATATTACACTATAAATCATATGCATATAAGCCCAATTCATTCACGTTCTCATATAGTAATATGTAATCATTAACATCATTCAACCAAATATGCTAAATGTCGTATGCAATCATGTTCATGGCATGCCCATTTCTCAATCTTTTCTCAATTTCATGCTTTCTCTCGTAGAGGATCCTCTATCTTTTCCCTTTGGCTGTTCAACCGGTATCTTTACGCTTAGAATTACCCAGTCTCATATGACACCTCTTTATCCTGACATATGTGTTTAGGATCACCCAGTCTCACATTGCCCACTCTCTCATTGATGAACAAGAATCGATGCATTTAAGAATCCACCAGTCTCACATGACACCTAAAATTTGAGGTATATGCGCTTAAGATCACCTAGGCTCACATTACCATTTCATCTTTTTATTATGTAAACGGACATGACACCCTCCAGCCATGCAGCATGTGTTTAGGATTCACCAGTCT
The DNA here is from genome assembly GCA_948193385.1 of Breynia disticha f. nivosa. Taxonomy (NCBI): domain Eukaryota; kingdom Viridiplantae; phylum Streptophyta; class Magnoliopsida; order Malpighiales; family Phyllanthaceae; genus Breynia; species Breynia disticha. Next base: position 6,305 of record CANYCX010107717.1, read on the forward strand.
CACATTTCCATTGTTACATAAGTTCACCAACCGAGAATTGATGTGCTTAGAAATCCACTAGACTCATATGATGCTCTCTAATCCCTAGCATATGTGTTTAGGATCACCCAGTCTCACATTGCTAGTTCTATCGAAGTTGTCCAACCAAATGCGCCCTACACTTTCCTTTCTATATTCTCAATCAATATTTCTTGTGGCCTCTCAAGTTCATCTCTCTATCTTAATTCTACCGTGAATATATGCCACATGCGTATATGTCGTGAATGCACATGTTCAAAATTATACTTTTCTAATAAGCCTTTATTCATTTATTCAAACTTGCAATTCATTCATTCCTATGTACATATGCAAAACCATGCTAAATCCATGGAAGAGCACCCCTTTTTATGTAATCAAATCAGTCATCACAAATTGTATATAATCAGACATTTTGCATACGTTCCGTGTAACATAGTTATATTTCAATCAACCAAACTCACCACATCATCTAACATAATCATGTTATCATATAAACAATCCAACTCTAAAATATCATCATTTCATGAATATCCAAACGCAATTTTTTGTGAACTAAGTCAAACAACATCATTCTCGCACACTATGTCATTATAGCGGACAACGTAAAGTATAGTTATCCTACCCTCACATAAGCACACACATACATGCACACACACAATACATCCAAATTTCTTAGCATATAGGTTCCTAGTTTATATTATCCAAGAAAATCCACATCAGTCGACACAATAAGAAATTTTGCACAAACCTCCAGCATTATCAATCCACAAGCACCTAAGCCTACACACACAATTCATATCATACAAGCAATGCTTACAGTTCCTTTATCAATTTAGCATTTCTTTTGGAATTTAAACTCAACATACTTAACCATGCAAAGATAAGATATGTATAAGTCAGTGACAAGGTATACACTTACCCCTAATCTAAGCGAGCCCCTCTAGTAGTAGCTTTATTTTCCTTGTAAGCTTTGTTTCCTATAATATTTGTTAAAACAACACTCACATGTAAGAGTTTTGAATGCATTTACATCATTCAAACCCTAATTCCTCATACCCTTCTATCGTCCCCCTTGCCTAATCCAAATTCCTAACCTAGTTGTTGTCGCTCTTATCATTCCGTTTACTCGCTATGACATTCGTCCTAAATAACATAAATTTTCTCATTAACTATTCTAATTCTATAAAATCCCCAATTTTCACTAAAACCCTAAATTCCTCGATTTTCCCTAAATCTCACGATTTTATGTTTAATGGTTACACATATAGAAACTACCATAAAACCCCATTTAAACACTGCCACTTTCACTTCATTTATCACATATTTCATAATAAGGTTAGAGATTTTACCATTTCTCCAAGTTTGCCTCAAACCCTAGATAGGAGGAAAATCCAATAGGGGAAGGATTTGGTATTTTGCTATGGAAATCCACATGTAAGTATGAGGGTTTTGTGTTTGGGGAACCTTAAGAATGTGTTTGAAGGTTGTGGGTGGTCTTTTAGAGGTTATAGGACATTTATGTCCAATTTAAAGCTCTTTTGTGCCTTTTAATAATGTGTCCAAACTCCCAATAATGTAGGTTAAATGCCCTGGTAATGCACGTTACCCTGATAAATAACGTACATTATTTTTGGCATAAATATACATCAATATGAAGAATAACATACGCCATTTGTAGCTTAACCTATGTGATTCTTGGTTGCAACTGCTATATTTCATTTCTTTTAAACTCTCCTTCATGTTTGACTTCTTTCCTAACTTTCCACATCTTTCTCATTATCCAAATTGATTAATTTATATATTTTATTCATCTTTATATACTCATTGCTCATTGACTTTTCTAGGGCATTACAACTCTCCCCTCCTTGCAAAAATTTCATCCTCAAAATTTACTCACGCCTATGGTTTAACATCTTTTCTATTTTAGGAGTCAAGCCTTTCACACTTGATCCCTTATACTCAATGTGGGACTTCTCATGTTCATCCTTTGAATCCGTTTTTGGTTTATCTTTACCTTTCAGAACTTTCAGCATGATCCTTTTCTTGGGGAAAAACATTTCCTCCCCCTCTTTATCATCATTCCTCTTTTCTCCATTGCTTTCATCTTGGAACACTTTAAGCATTCTACCTCTCTTCTTTTCCCACATCACCTGAGTCTTCATCTTTACAAATCATTTCTTTCTTCCTCGTAGTTCTCCTCGTCTCTTATATTCCCTCATTCACTAGACACCCTCGCTTTCTTGTAGTGTCCTCAAAAGGTTCATCAATGTCAGAATTCTTCATCCACTCATCTCCTCCGCTAACCTGTGCATGTCTTCCCCTAGAAACTTATCAAATTTATACTCTAAAGTTGCTGTAGTGCTTGCATCGCCATTTCAGCAACATCATTGCCACCATCATCATCGTCGTCACATATAATTATACAATTACTTGTTCCAACTGCATATTGTCACTGTCATCCTCCAGAAATTTTGGAACAGTTCATATCTTCATTTTCTTAAGAAGCACCACGTCCATTCTCATCTTCTTCCATCCACTTTGTATGGGGCTATAGGCTACAATTTTTGTCCTCCAAATTTCCATCAATATGCTCACAAATATTAACATCCTTATCCTCATCGGTAATAATAACATCAATTTTCCTAAGGTTTGATTTGGGCAGCACACGATCGTTGTCATCACCGACAACAACCTCATCATTATAACTCGCATTTCTCTCTCCTAGTCCCTTCACTACCCTAAAACAAACTCCTCAAGAACACTCCCTAAGTGTTATAACAATGCCAACTGGGGACCCTTCATAACAATAATCACTCGTCCATATTTCGAAATGTTCTTGAGTAGATAGGTCGACACCACCCCCTTCTAGCATCACCACTGTACCCACAACCACTGTTAGATCTTGGAACCTTCCTCACCCTTTCTCTCATAGAAGGTTTTCCATTTTTCAACCTTTCTATTCTTTGTTTCGGTCTCCCCTCCTTGAGCTCACCATAACTTGTCACAGAAATTCAGCTTCCTCCCTCCTAATTCTTTTCACCACAAAAACTTCAATATGTATCATTCTTTCACATAAAGTTTTGGCCAAGCAAATTTTATTGTAGAAAGTAAACTTACAAGAGTAAAAAGGTCTTTACTGGTGTATCTCACTTTCTTTTAGGCTTCACTTTTAATATGTAGATGAAAAGAGTTTTGATTTTGAGTTATTCAGAGTTAAAAAGTGGCAAGATGAAGAAGAGTAAGGAAAGAAGAATAGTCAGATATTTGCAAATGTTGGTGATGATAGAACATTGGGAGTGGTAGTGTTGGGTTTGATTCAGAGTATGACCTTTCCTTACCAAATCACAATTCTTTCATTTTTGTACTCGTAGTCCCTTAAAAAGCAAATAACGACTCAACTCGATAGGTCATTGAATTTATCACCCTCTCACGCATATAGTAATCAAACGTCACAAACATTCCTTCATACTATAGCCCTTTTTTCCTTCTATCTGACTTAATCCTCTGAAAAAACCTCAGAGCATTTCTACCACATTATTATTATACCTCTTCGTCCCCCACTCGATCTTTTGTACCCTTCATCCTTGCATCATGGATGTCCCATATAAAGCGACACTTCTAAAACTAAATAACCTCATAAGTTCCATGATAGGACCAATAATGCAAATTTATTCCATTCATATTATAGTGTATTTTCATTATATTGCGATAGATAAAACATGCAAATATTAGATTTTTTATGTGTTTATGGTTTTATCTAGGTACGCTCAAAAAGTTGGAGAACTCAATATGGTTCGGTGGAAAAAAGAGCACATTAAGATGGACATTTTTGGGGCCACGAATGAAGAGATTACAAATATGTTTTAGGACATGATTTGTGGAGAAAAATATGAGTCATGATCATTTCCATTTTAACAACAAACATGACTTGAATCAACCACATTTGGAGGCTAAAATTGAGCATTCATGGCTCAATTAATTGGCAAAAATCTGGCCGAAATGGAGTGTCACGAACGTGACTAAAATGGCCACGAATTGAAGGTTGGAATGGAGCAAACGTGACTCAAGAAATTAAGCTGAAAATTTGGCAGAAAGAGCACCACGATTATGACTCAATTGGACCTTGAATTGGAGCTCAAACATGACTCATTTTGGCTGAAAATGGGCAGCAAGGTGGTCACAAATGTGACCAAAATCATCCATGAATGGCAGCCAAAACGTGACTCAAGTTGATGAACATTTCAGCCAGTAAATCAGTCACGAACGTGACTAAAAATGACCACAATTTGAAGCTCAATCGTGACTCATTTTGGCAGCAAATTGTGGATATAAAGCAAGTCACGAAGGTGACTTGCTTGGATCACAAATTGGAGGTTTAGTTGTGCTATTCGTGACTCACTTAAAATGGCCTAAAAAGTCCTTAAAATGAGGATTTAAATGAGGGAATTTGAGACATTGCAAGAGGACATAATGTAGGCTTATAAATAGGGTTGTGTTAGGTTTATTTGGGAGGAGAGAAGGCTTTGAGAAGGGTTTTGTGTCCCTATTATTTCCTCATTTATGTTTCTTTTTTTTTTTCTCTTTTGTTAGTCTTTTACCTAGCCCTGTTAGGCTAGACATTTTGTTGGGTTTTCTTAGATGTAAATAGAGTTTTATACTTTGTTTACTTATATGATACATTGAGGTTTTTATGTTTGAATGATTTATCTCTTCATGAATGACTGTCTATTGGGTTGTCCTTAATGAATGAATGGTTTAATGGGCAACTATAGTTGCTTGTTGTTAGCAACCCTATACAGGAATTATAGAAGCCAAGGTTTATAGGGGGCTAAATCATTACTTGAATCTATGTCAAAAATACCTAGAAGTGATAGTCTAAGATTACATAATCATAGATATCAATTAATCGATTGTACTTTAGGAACAATCAATTGCATTTGCTTGTTAGTTATCCATTGCTAGTAATCCTATTCCAGATTTGTGAAAGCCTAGGTTTAGGAATTCTAAATCAAATAGAGTTAGGGCATTATTTGGATAAAAATATACCAAATGACCTTCATGTGTTTGATGAAATGCCTAAGTGACTATTGCATTGTCTAGTTTAGTGTATCACGAAAGTAGAACACTTGCTACTCTTAAGGATGCAATTTTAAGCATCCCGAACGGGACTCTTAATTGATGATAGCGCAAGAATACCATCACTAACCCCAAGTCATTAAGTAACCAAGTGTAATCACTGCTAAAATCTAGGAAAGCTCGACACCTTTAATTATTGTTTTTAGTTCCTACTTTTATTTGCACATTTAAATCTTAATTCAAATCTCCAAAGCCAAGATTTTCCATGTTTATTTCTTTAGTTTATTTTCTTCTTTAAACCGAATCAATTTAAATACAATGTTCCTCGAGAGATTCGATCCCTGAAGGCATACTTTCGTGGTAAAACTACACCGATCTATTGCGCTTTCCTAAATTCATTTCTTTGGCGCTCCCCACGGCCCTTCTTTTTACCTCTTTTAAAATTTCCCCCTTCGATCTATTCCCTATCATCCTACGATCACTTACTAGTGAACCTCTCTCCTTGGTGTGATCAGGATCTAATTCCATCAGATGTTTGACCATAAATAAACACTCCATTTTCAAGGTTACATCTCTAATTGCTGGCTCTAAGGATTCCATAGGGTCGGTGCATAAAATCTCCTTTATTAAACCCAATTAAAATTTTAAGGTCCAAAACATGCTTGTGCAATGAAAATAATGCATCCATTCCCGCAGGATCTAATCCCTGCTCTGATACCACTAGATGTGATGCTAAATTTTTCTTTTTAATAAATTATGAAGTTTTCAAAAGCCTTAAAAATTTTTAGCAAATACAAAGACTTGGTGGTTACTATGAAAAATTTAGTTGACAATATGTAAGAATATAAAAGTATGCAATCACAACCAAAGGTTAGAGAGAAAACATTTACAACCACCACAGATTTTTACAAAGTTATGAAATCATTTTTAATGAAAAACCTCCATCGTCGCACCCCCTTCCCAAGTGTGGACTCCTCGGCCAACCTGCTAAAACACAACAACCACAACACAATAGGTGAGTACAAAACTCAGTAAGAGGATACCTCTTTCATCAATTACATATCCATATAAATTTTACTACACTCGTTCATTAAGTTATAAGCACAATTCCATTTTTAAATTATTACTACATTCAATTCTTTATTCTAATCTCACAACTCTTTCCTAAACATCTGAAGGGAAATATCCAGTCTGCTTACTAGGTGTATCTACTAGATTCTCCTACCACTTACCATAGCCCTACGACCTTCATCACAATTACCCTATCTAGAACTCTATATAGGTATATTTAGTCACATTAATACCCATAACCCTAATGACTCCTCCTCGTGGAAAAAGCCACCTACTTGACCTATTATAGCATCTTTAAACTTTGCATTTCCTTTTCCTTTATTAATAGGTGTATGTATCTTTGAGTATAGGTGTACTTTTCGTATTGAATACTGTTATATAATTAAGCTCTTTCATTAAGTTTCACTCTTTCTCATGACTCAGTCATTCGGGTTTGTTATCTTATTTCATTCATTATGTCAGGTGGTAGCATTACACATTTTACATCTCTAATTCTTGCATCTTAAATTCATAAGTGTTTCCACACACTATCCTAAATTGCTAACTATCTAGATTGGCTAAACTCACATTGTTCAATCGTCTTTATTCATCTTTAGTCATTTAAAATTTATGTCCTATTACTCATGGAATGTTTTACTCTTTTTCCTAAATTCTATGAAACGGTGTTTAGGATGTTTGATCCTAGGTTCTAGAGTGCTATTTGGCTCATAGTTTTTTGCTTTATGCTCCTAACTCGACTCGGATTGTATACCAACTCTAGGATGTATTAGGGTAACGTTTTCTAAGTTAGACACACTTTTGGGCAAGAATAACGTAGGTTAGATTAGGACTAATGTACATTATTCTCGTAGCCATTTTTATAGAAATCCCAGCCAAGAATAACATGGGTAATTCTATAATTAACCTATGTTACTTGCATGTAATGTAGGTTAATTCCAAGTTAACATACATTACTTAGCTTCAAATCACATATATTACACAATCCAAATCACACCAAACACATAACCAATCTTCACCTCATCTAACATCAACCAAGTATGTTTTATGCCATTCAATTCACACTCTCAAACTTCATTGCACAAACTTACATCCTTAAACACTAACAACCTCATGTCAATCATATCGTTTCACATCTCTACAAGACCATAATTCAAACAAAATTCGCATTCTACATTATCAAGCACAAAATATATATCACACATATACATAGTGCACTTGACTTTCATTCCTCATTTGCAACAACATAGCACCATACTAAGCCCAACCCATGCATTCATTTCCATAATTATCTTTAGCCTAACACATTCACATTTCCTACTAATTCACACCTACATCAAGGCCAACATTCATATACTAACATGCCATCTTCTCACATATATTAACAACAATTCCATTATTATGTCTATAGATAGTTATCCATTTTCCTTATGTTAATCATACACTTCATAGTCATTCAAACAAATTATCAACAACTAGAATGCAAGCATAATTCTCACATTTATAAACCACAAATCACATATCACACATACATAAAATTCGTTTAAGAATGCAACACTAACATTCACATACAAGCCTAATTCTGCTCTCGATCACATTTCATATTACACTACAAATCATATGAACATGAGCCCAATTCATTCACATTTGCAACTCATTCCATATTCTCATATAGTAATACACAATCAATCACATCATTCAACCAAATATGCTAAATGTCATATGCAATCATGTTCATTGCATGCCCCTTTCTCATTCTTTTCTCAATGTCATGTTTTCTCTCATAGAGGATCCTCTCTCTTTTTCCCTTGGTTATTCAATCAGTGTCTATACTCTAAGAATTACTCAGTCTCGTATGACACCTCTTTATCCTGGCATATGTGCTTAGGACCACCCAGACTCACATTGCCCACTTTCTCTCGTTGATCAACCGGTGTCAATGCGCTTAGGAATTGTCCAGCCTCACATAACACCTATCATTTGAGGTATATTTGCTTAGGATCACCCAGTATCACATTACCATTTTCATCTTTTCACTATGCAAATGGGTGCCAATATGCCTATAAATCCATCGGGCTCATATGACACCCTCTAGCCAAACATATGTGCTTAGGATTCCCCAGTCTCACATTGCCATTGTTATGTAAGTTAGCCAACCGAGCATCGATACGCTTAGGAATCCACTAGTCTCATATGACGCTCTCTAATCCCTAGAATATGTGCTTAGGATCACCTAGCTTCACATTGCTAGTTCTATCCAAGTTGTCTAGCCAAGGTCAGCCTACACTTTTCTTTCTATATTCACAATCAATATTTCTTGTGGCCTCTCAAGTTCATCTCCCCATCTAAATTCTACCATGTATGTATGCCACATGCGTTTATGCCGTGAATGCACATGTTCAAAATTATACTTTTTTGATAAGCCTTTATTCAACAATTCAAACTCGTAATTCATTCATTCCACTGTACATATGCAGAAGCTTGCTAAATCCACAGAAGAGCACCCTTTTTCATGTAATAAAATCTATCATCACAACTTGCATATAATCAAACATTTTGCATACGTTCTGTGCAGCACGATTAAATTTCAATCAACCAAACTCACCACGTCATCAAAAACAATCATGTTATCATGTACATAAAATCCAACTCTAAAGTATCCTCATCTCATGAATATCCAAACACACACAATCCATCCATTTTATGTGAACTAAGTCACACAACATTATTCTTGCACACTATATCATCATAACGCACAACGCAAAGCATGGTCGTCCCACCCTCACATAAGCGCGCGCACACACACACACCATACATCCAAATTTCTTAGCATATAGGTTCCTAGTTTATATTATCCAAGGAAATCCATATCATTCCACCAAATAAGACATTTTGCACAAACCTCAAACATTATCAATTCACAAGCACCTAAGCCTACGCACACAATTCATATCACACAAGCAATGCATACGGTTCCTTTATCAATTTATCATTTCTTTTAGCATTTAAACTCAACATACTTAACCACGCAAAGACTATATATGTAACATTCTGGATATTTTTCACCATTAAATGACGATAAATAAGTGTTTAAACATACGTATTTTAATGTTGATATAAGGGTGACACGAAAGAATCAAGAAAAAAGTGAAAAGTGGCAAAAATACATGGGAAACAGCCTATGAAAACGTCCATGAAACCGTTCCCACAAACTGTTCTTATATAGATGGCTGCTAGAAAGTTGGAAATGGCCACTAGAAATGTCCAGAAGCCGTTCCCAGAGGCCGTTCTAAACGGCCAGAATGTGTATTTAACTGACTCAACATGTTTTGATCGATTGAAGACATAAGAAACGATTTTAGTAAACCCTCTGAACTTCCAAACCTTCCTTCTAAGGTTGCTAACCATCCTACCTTCATACCAACTTCATATCTTAGAAAATCTTTGCAAAAATCCATCCAAAATCAAAGTAAGTTGAATAAAGTTTAGATAAGGTTGATGGTTAGTAGTTTGCTAAGTTTTATGGTTGGTTTTTGATGAATTCTTTGCTGGAATTACTGATTATTGGTGTTAAGAAGTTAGAAATGAGTTTATAATTATGTTAGGATGAGTTTGTGTAGAAAATATGATGGAAGGAAGGCATAAACCTAAGGTTTATGTTAAGTTTACAAATGGTTGATGTTGAATTGGAATTCTTATTGAATTGTTAGGCATTGAATGAAATGAAATCTAAAATCAGTATGTGAATGGTTATTTTCGTACAGGGGGATCTGTACGATTGTTGGGAGGAGTTTGATTCAGAGTTTAGTTTATTGATTTTAGCTTGATTCCGAGGTAAGTGTTCTTATGCTTGCTAATTAGTTCGTAATTGAATTGAAATTACGTTGATTAGTCAAAGTAAAGGTAGATGCCCTATAATGCTATGCTGAGTTGCTAGGTTCTTAGTTGAACCAAGTCATTTATGCTTCATTTCATGACTCCAAAAATGACCAACTCTATTGTTGTTAGAATTTTTACAGTATCTTTTTTTAGAGAAAATTATATCTAAATTTTGACAATAAATAGATAGGAATTTTGAGGACAAAATTCTTTAAGGGGGGAAGAATTGTAACAATCACATCCTTAACCATTTAGATTAAGAAATAATTAAAAGAATTAAATAGATTGATAAATTAGACGATAAATGAATGAATATTTAATTTTTAATGTGAGATGATTAAGGTTTGATATTATGTTTAAATATAAAGTTTAAAAGGATGAAGAGAGTGCCATAGGGTGTGTTAATGGCATGGGGCATGTCATGACAGCATGGGCATGTCACTAGCAGAATCCGTGCCAAAAGTAAGGATTAGGGCGTGCCATAATGCACAAGACATGCCAATCATAAATTTGGGTTGTGCCATGATGAATTAAGGCATGTTGAGAGCACAGGTTTTGCCATTTTTAGTTTGGGGCATGCCAATGTAATTGACTTGACAGAATATTGTGAGCCTAAAAAATTGAAGCATGAGAATGATTTATTGGCATGGGCGTGGCAATCAAGCACAGGTCGTGCCATTGCTTCAATTTTTCTATAAATAGGGCCATTCATTCGGAATTAAATAGAGAAAGAATAAGCAAGAGACAGGAGACTCGAGAGAGTAAGATAGAGAGATTTAGCTTGAGGAAAATAGGGGGATTGGATCAGGTTCGATATTTGGGGAATTTTATATGGATTAAAATGTGAGTAATCCAGACTTAGTTTTAAATTAAGTTATGTGAATGATAACAATTGCTAGTGTGTGTGTATTGTTGGTAGATGATTTATATGTTTGATTGCTATGTTTGATATATATGTTTGATAGAACAGATGTAATTATAGAGGAAATTCTAGAAAAGATCCTAACAAAGTAAAGATACAAAATTACACTGAATTAAATAAAAATATCAACAGAAGTACATGATCCTTTCATGACTTCATAGAATTCAAAAATGATCGTATTTTCCTAAATACAATTAATGGATTTAAAGAACACGTGAATTAACACAGGCATATGATTTGATAGTCATATGATGAATCATATTGTTATATGATCACCTGATCATAATCACGTGAATGAACACATGCAATTGAAACAAGAACATATGTAATAATCACATGCACATGATAACACATGCATGCATACATGGACACAGGATAGAGGTGGTGACACAGTTGGAGGCAGTGATAGGTGATGGTGGTGATTGGAGACAGAAGAATAATAGAGATAGAAGATATAAATGGAGACAGAAGTATAGTTACAGTTCATTATAGCACAACATAGGTCACAGTTCACATGTTCATAGTTCACAAGTTCACATGATCATATGGTAAAGAGTATAAAAGAATACATAACACAGTAAATGAATACAGCAAAGTATACAAATGATAAGATATACATGTCCTCACGTATATACATAATGGTACAAAATTAAGGAAACAGATAGATATCAAAGATGACAAATAATATAAATGATTACTCACTGAGCTTGCAACTCATGCAACTACAATTTCTGTTGCAGGAATATGTATGGAAAGATACTGCAGCAAGTCTCGGCTCTTCCTCTCTCTACAGTCAGACAATTTGCAACGCTTATGCATTAATAAAGTGAAATCACATTATTACATTTTAATAAAAGTAGGGATGTTTTATTTTGGTATTAGAGCAATATATAAAAAGGTTTAATTACATGATTAAATACATAATAAAAGTAGGGACGTTTTAATTTGGTATCAGAGCAAAATATGAAAAAGTGCAATTATATGTTATTTAGATTAGGACATTTTGTTTTGGTATCAGAGCAGGGATATGATCCCTGGTTAGGTAATTGTCTGCATTGTATAACCCAGCTATGACAATTACTAGAGAGAGAGGAAGCAGGGGACCCCTATGCTACATCAAAAAGAATATTTGATTTGACATCATATGATTCAGAGTCACTTTAGTGATAGAAATTAATGTACCTCCAATGCATATATCGAAGCAATATTGAATTTATTATAGGTCAGAATTAAGTATTTCACAGACTATGGTTAAGAACAGATTCAACATTAGCTAAATATTAATTGAAAGAGCATAAAGAGTTTATGTTTTGATCATGTTGTGTTAGAGGATATTATGATTGGAGATATATCATATGATGGAAAATAGATTCATATGGTAGGGAATTTTCTCCAGCATGTATCTAGAATGCTTTTTTAGGATATATATGTTAAAATTATATCATGATAGGAAATAGCTATTTAGCATATGATTTGGAACATGCTATAACAGTGATAGGTATTTGAATTGAGAGTGTTGATAATGACATTTGAGGCTATTAGTATAGAAGATGTATGAAGTATAAAGAGAGGATATAAGTTTGAACGCATATATGAGTATACGAGAATCATATTTTAGATGTATGAATCTGAAACAGTACATGGATATGAATTTCAAGGACGAAATTCTTTAAGGGGAAGAATTGTAACATCCACATCCTTAAGAATTTAGATTAAGAAATAATTAAAAGGATTAAATAGATTGATAAATTAGACGATAAATGAATGAATATTTAAGCTTTAATGTGAGATGATTAAGGTTTGATATTATGTTTAAATGTAAGGTTTAAAACTATGAAGGGCGTGCCATAGGGGGTGTTGATGCCATGATGGCATGGGCATGCCATTAGCACAATCCGTGCCAAAAGTAAGGATTAGGGCGTGCCATGATGGCAAAAGATGTTCCAATTGTGAATTTGGGTCGTGCTATGATGGATTAAGGCGTGCTGAGAGCATAGATTGTGCCATTTTTAGTTTGGGGCATGTCAATGGATTTAATTGACTTGGCAAAGTATTGTGAGCCTCGAAAATTGAAGCATCAGAATGATTTATTGGCATGGGCGTGCCAAGCAAGCATACGTCGTGCCATTGCTTCAATTTTTCTATAAATAGGGCCATTCATTTGGAATTAAATAGAGAAAGAAACATAGAGGAAAAATAGAGAAAGAACGAGCAAAAGACAGGGGAGTCGAGAGTGTAAGATAGAGATATTTAGCCTGAGGAAAATAGGGAGATCAGATCAAGCTCGATATTTGGGGAATTTTATACGGATTAAAATGTGATTAATCCAAACTTAGTTTTAAATTAAGTTATGTGAATGATTAGAATTGCTAGCGTGTGTGTATTGTTGGTAGATAATTTATATGTTTGATTTATATGTTTGATTGCTATGTTTGATATATATGTTTGATAGAACAGATGTAATTATAGATGAAATTCTAGGAAAGATCCTAATAAAGTAAAGATACGAAATTACACCGAATTAAATGAAAATATCAACGGAAGTACATGATCTTTCATGACTTCATAAAATTCATAGATGATCGTATTTCCTAAATACAATTAATGGATTTAAAGAACACGTGAATTAACAGAGGCAAATAATTTCATAGTCATATGATGAATCACATTGTTATATGATCACCTGATCATAATGACGTGAATGAACACATGCAATTGATATAAGAACATATGTAATAATCACATGCACATGATAACACATGCATAAGATAACACAGTTACAAGATAACACAGTCACATGGAAGCACATGCATACATAGACACAAGATAGTGGTGGTGACACAGTTAGAGGCGGTGATAGGTGATGGTGGTGATTAGAGACAGAAGAATAATAGAGACAAAAGATACAAATGGAGATAGAAGTATAGTTACAGTTCAGTATAACATAGCATAGTTCACAAGTTCACATGTTCATAATTCACATCTTCACATGGTCATATGGTAATAAGCATAAAAGAATATAGAACACAGTAAATGAATACAGCAAAGTATACAGATGATAAGATATACATGTCCTCATGTATATACATAATGGTACAGAATTAAGGAAATAGATAGATATCAAAGATGACAAATAATATAAATGATTACTCACTGAGCCCGAAACTCATGCAACTGCAATATGTGTTTCAGGAATATGTATGGAAAGATACTGCAGCAAGTAGGTCAACTGCAGCTCTTCGGGTCTTCTTCTCTCTACAGTCAGACAATTTGCAACGCTTTTTCATTAACAAAGTTAAATCACATTATTACATTTTAATAAAAGTATGGATGTTTTATTTTGGTCTCAGAGCAGGGATATGATCCTTGGCTACAAAGGTAATTGTGATCCAGCTATAAAAATTACAAGAGAAAGAGGAAGCAGCGGACCCCTATGCAATAGAAAAAAAAAGAATAATTGATTTAAAATCATATGATTCAGAGTCACTTCAGTGATGGTAACTAGTGTACCTCTAATGCATATAGCAGAGCATTAGTGAATTTATCACAGGTGAGATTTAAGTATTTCACAGAATAGAGTTTAAGAATAGATTCAGCTTTAGCTGAATATTAATCGAAAGTGCAGAAAGAGTTTATGTTATGATCATGTTGTGTTAGAGGATAATACGATTGGAGACATGTATAAATGATGGAAAATAGATTCACATGATAGGGAATTTTCTCCTGTATTTATCTGGAATGCTTTTTTTAGGAACATTTTTAAAGGAAAAATACGTTAGAAGTATATGATGATAGAAAATATAAGTTAGCAGTATAAGTATTTGCATTGGGAATAATGGTAAGAGATTGATAGTAAAGATGTTGATGTGAGAATTAGGAATTTCCAGGACGAAATTCTTTAAAGGGGAAACAATTGCAACGTCCTCATCATTAAGTCCTAAGATTAAGAAATAATTAAAATAATTAATTAAATTAATAATGTAGTCGATAAATTAAAAAAAACTAGAGGTTTAATTTGAGTTAATTTATAGTTGATTAAGGTTATATGTAAATAAGGAATCAGTTTTGGAGAAATTAAAAGTGCAGCGGGTGGAATTAAAGTACAGGGAGTGGGCACTACCCCTAGTAGTTCAATATGATAACGTATAGTTTTTTGAAAGTATAAGGGGTGGCCGAAAAGTACAAGTGGTGGTCAAAAAGTACAAGGGGTGGGGACGACCCCCTGTACTTCAATAGCTACAACCTGTATTTTTAGTTGACCACGCGTATTTACTTCCTACAATGTGTACTTACTTAATTCTGGTGAAAATAAACGCGCAGTGAGGCCGAGAACGTGTAGTTTTAAGTGACCACGTGTACTTTGTTAAGTGGCAGAAAATCAAGATGCTTCGAAAATTGAAGCAGGAGCTGGATTAATTAGAAAATGAGGAAAGATGACAAGGCTTCATCGCTTTGTCTATAAAAAGGAAAAGGAAACATGTGAAGGTAAGAAGGGAGCTGAGAAAGAGAAAAGAGAGAGTTAGGGTTTGAGAGAGAAAGAGAGATTTAGTAGGAGGAAAGCTAGCAAGATTGGAGTAGGCTCGTTATTTTGGAGAATTTTATAAGGATTAAATTGTGAGTAATCTAGACTCACTTTTAAATAAATTATATGAATTATTAGGATTGCTAGCGTGTGGATATTGTTGGTAGATGATTTATATGCTTGATTTATAGATTTGATTTATATATTTGACTTTATGTATGTTGTATATATATTTGATTGTCATGTTTCATAGATGAAACCCTAGGATAAAATCCTAAGAAATTACATATAATTCACAGATAATCGTATTTCCTTAAATATGATTAAATGATAAAAGAACACGTGAATAAACACAGACATATGATTTCATAGTCATGTGATGAATCATACTGTTATATGATCACCTGATCACATTCACGTGAATGAACAAATGTAATTGATATAAGAATATATGTAAAGTTCACGTGCACATGATAACACATGCATTCACAGGCACATGATAATGATGGTGACACAGTTAGAGGCGGTGATAGGTGATGGTGATGATAATGGTGGTGATCGCAGGTGGAAGTATAACGGAGACAAAAGATATAAATGGAGACGGAAGCATAGCACATGATAGCACAGCATAGTATTTGATCACATGTTCATATGTTCATCAGTATAGCACAACACAGATCTCATGTTCACAGTTCACATGTTCGAAAGTGCATATGATAATAAGTATAAAGACTATAGAATACATGAGATGAACACTGCATACAAAGAAAGCATATAGATGATAAATATATGTGTCCTCGCATATAGAATCACAGAATCTCAGATAATTAATAAGATAAAAGATGTCAAGTAATTATATTTGATTACTCACTGAGCCTGCAACTCATGCAACTGCGATTTGTGTTTTCAGGAATAGGTACAAAAGATAGTCCAGCAAGTGGGTCGGCTGCAACTCCTCAGCACTTCCTCTCTCTATAGCCAGACATTTGTAAAACGCTTCCGCATTAATAAGGTTAAATACATGATTATATGATTAAAAATATAGTAAAAGTAGGGACGTTTTATTTTGGTATCAGAGTAATATATGAAAAAATTTAATTATATGATTAAGTACGTAATAAAAGTAGGGATGTTTTAATATCATTCCACATCCATACTTAAATTCCATTTCAAATTCCCATTTTATTATTACCACATTTTATCCATAACATTATCCCTAACTAAACAACTAACACATAGCATTCCCATAACCACACAATCACCCAAGTGTCTGCATTCTCTCAAATCTCAACATTCATCATTTAAATGCAATGAATGTCAAATGCACATGTTTATGAAAATCACGTACACAATGGCTCGAGTTTCACTCAACATTATTCTTTTCTTTGAGAGATCTCTCTCCCCTCAAATGTGGGAAACTCCCCTTTTTATCATTTTTTATAGAGCTCTCACTCTTTTATTCATTAGGACAACTCCCCTTTTTATAAATTTCTAGAGCTTTTGCTCTTTCACATAATTAGGCAACTCCTCTTTTTATATTTTCTCACCATGAACATGTCACACCATGCTCATGCACATGTCATCATGCCTAGATGAACATTCAATCATTTTCATGTCAAACATATCGTATGCATCAATCCCCAAAAGACCACAAGTTTGATACATCTCAAATCAATCATGAATCAACATAAGTCATATCATCATTTCCATTTCAAACCATTAATATATGCCACACCAATATCAATCTAATAACATATCAAACATCCACAACCAATGCCTCATCATTTCACACATTACAAGTTATTTGTATAGTTCCACATAAATTCCATTTCTCACAACAACCTTACACTCATAATCATCATCATTCTTACTTATTAAGAATTACACACTTTACACATTTTTAACTTAATCCTTCTAATCAAAATTACACATTCACAATGATGCACATTTAATCAAGTACGTTTAACCATATAGATGCAAGACATACCAAGGTAAGTGAGAGTCGATGCACTTACCTCAAACTCCACAAAGTTGCTTGGCTCAACTCCATTTCGGGTCCCGTACAACGTTCCTAACATTATTTGAATCACATTTCCATTATTAAACATAAATTCCACTTCAATGTCTCTTTCCTACGCTTAGCTAACAAAACCCCCACATTACCCACAACCCAACATCCTAACCTTCCCTCAATATCACCAAAACCATGTTAAAGGCTCACACATTTAGGATTCCTACACGAAACCCACATAACCCACACTAATCTCATTCTAAAAAATCATAAATTTCATCTAAGGTTAAAAGTTTACCTTGTTCCAAGTTTCCTTAAACTCAAGAATCTGCCCAATGGGTTGTTCCCGCATGGAATCTATGGAAATCTAAGAGTGATGGGTTAAGATTTGTGTTTGGAAAGGTTTAGGAATGTTTCTTTGAGGGTTTAGAAGAGTGGGTATTGGCTAAGGTTTTTCAAACATGTGTTTACTCTCTTTCCTTCTCAAATATGTTTCTAATTTTAAGTTCCTGCCAGGTGGAAATGGTTTTTCAAATGGTTTACCTAAACCATTCGCCTAACCGTTTTGCCTCTATTCATTGCGAAATTCAAAACTTTTATCTGCGTCTGGAATGGTTTTGGGAACAGTTTAGTCTAACCGTTTCCCAGGTCGTTCTCCCTTACTGTTTGCATAGTTGTCGCAAGTTTTTGGTCATATTTTTCAAGCTGTTACATAAGGGTCGACGACAACAGTTGATTTTCTCGATTGAGTTTTTTTTCTAATTTTTTTAATCTGAATTGAATGAACATTGATTTTTTATCAAAAAATCAATGCAAACACAATACATGAACTGTATTGAAGATTCAAAACAAAATATATCAACACAATTCAACATCACATAAAAGTGTACTTATTCAAATGTACAAACAATGTAAACTTAATAATAAGAATAAGAATCATGAGAAACTTAACATGATAATTAATGAATTATCAAACAACAAAAGCCAAATAATTCTGCACTAAGTTTGCTCTAATACCACTTATAGGAATTGAGATTTTATAAGCCAAATCCTTAAGAACAATGTTTGATTTCTATGGGTGCTTTGGTAAAACACATTTTTTGGTTTCTTGGGTGATGCTAAAGTTATTCGAATATTCAAAGGTCTTATGGTGACAATGAAGGATAAAATGTAGAAATTGCACTTACACCTTAATTGGTAGCTTCATGGTACTAATGTTTGAAAGTGTGTTGTGAGTTTTGCAAGGAAGCGAGTGGAGTTTATGATTGAGACTCTCAAATAGGAAAAGATCAATCAACCATATCCATTATTAATAGCAACTGGTAAACTATGGCTAAAATTTGTGTTGGAGATTACACATGAATTGTTCAAGATGCTAGTGTGTTAGGTGTGAATGTTAAAGGGCATGAAACAACTGGTGATGTCCTTAGAAAGTCTGGTTTGGAATTGGTTCTGTGTAGCAGAAGACCCTATGGGGTATTGCAGAAAGTTATTCTAGTTACAGTGTTGAGAAGAAATCAACTCAACAGGGGAGAATTGTTAGGTTGAATTGATTTCTTGAAGATATTTGGAGTTATTAGAAGTATATATTTGGTTAAATACTCTATTTGGGTAGCATATGTTTGGTTAAACACTTTATTTGAGTAGCACAGTTATATTAGGTCTAAAATAGGGTTTGTGTATAAAATAGGGTGTGTTTGAGACCTATATATAGTGACTTGTACTTTTCTCTTGTAAGCCTTTGTGGTTTCCACCTTTTGGTGACTGAATAATAGAATAACTCATTCTTTGCCCGTAGATGTGGGTCACATGCACCGAATCACGTACATTTATGTGTGTTCTCTTGTTTTTGCATTATACTTATATCGTGTATTTACCTAACAAGTAGCATTCTAATTGATCCACACAAAACTTACTGAAAAAGGATGATGAGTATCCTTTTATAGAAGAAGAAAGGTACGTTTGAAAAGATATGTATGTTCACTTTCTAGTGTGGTCAATTAGGAATCATAACCCATACATATAGCTGGTATAATTATCAATTATGCTTATCATAAATGAGCTTGTCTTTTGGGTTTCACAAATGAGTATCCTTTTATAGAAGTAAAAAGGTACATTCGAAAAGATATGTATGTTCACTTTCTAGTGTGGTCAATTAGGAACACTCATACATATAGCTGGTATAATTATCAATTATGCTGATCATAAATGAGTTTGTATTTTGGGTTTCACAAATGATATTGCCCTCTCGAAAGAGAGATGAACTAAGTAGTATTTGATCAAATCCAGATTGATTAATAGTTTAAATCAATAATCAGATTATTTTAGTTTCATAAATGAGATCAAGAATGTGACCCCCGAATTTAAATATCATCTGCGTATACTTCCCTCCTACAAATGATACTTAAATCCAGAAATCAAGTTTTTGTTTTAAATTAAATTTTTAGTAACACAATAAAGATTTAATATCGGAAGCGTAATGATTTGAATCTTTAA